>JAHSPS010059407.1:0-15164 GCA_033628365.1 Calidris temminckii | reverse complement strand
ATCCATATTAAGCTCCCAGGTTGATGATCGCATCACCAGCAGGCACTAGGAAAGTCCCAGACTGCACTCAGCAATGGACGAGAACTGGATTCCAGATCTGGATTCAGGAATGCACTGATCGGGATCAAAGGAAGACGAACAGACAGGGTCCTCCTTGGACGTTGGCCATTGAAGGAAGAGAGTTGACCCTTTGATCCCTCAGCTTTTATACTGAGCATGATGCGGATGGGATGGAATACCCTGTTGGTCAGTTTTGGGTCACCTGTCCTGTCCATTCCTCCCTACAGGTGTGACCCCTCTACGCTTTTCCGCTTCTGACCCTCCAATGGGCAAATAACAAATTTGCCTGACCTTGGTTGTTATAGCAATAAGTATAAGCAGGAGCCTCTCTGCATACCATTCCTTGGTATTAAGTATAAACATCAGGCCTTATCGCTCTGGAAGCGGACACTGTCTGAAGAATATGCTGTTAATTTCAGAGTTAGAGAGGCTTAACTGAAAAGTAAAATTACTGAAAAGAAAATTGGTTATGTTTTACCTCAAACCAGGCCACATCAGTCTTTAAATCCATATACAAATGAATGTACATTTCTTCTTCTTTTAAAAAGACTCCTTGTCCTTCTTCTCTCTGTATTTTGGCTTAAGTACAATCAAACCATCCCTTACAACCTCTGAATCTGTGCTCACAATTTGCTGCACACTGGTCCCTGTAGTTGCATGCAGCCTAATATGAGCTGGCCCAATAGTCAGAAACCAAACCTCTCAATATACACATTTAAATATGGATTTTTGAAGATGCCAAAATTGAAGATACAATAGTCATAGTGGTAAGTACACAGAACACAAACCTCTGTGAGGGTTTTGAGGAGTTATGAAATCACCATGCAAACACAAAAAGTATTTTCTAAACAGCTCATCACCCTAGGCCCCAACTAAACAAGCACAGAGACTGAATTACTTCTTGCCCATGGAGAAAATGTTGGGTTTGATCGCAGGGTTGAGGTTTTTGGCAGGGCATCAGGTAGCTCCCAGCGTTGCTGCCTGTATCACACAGAACTGTATATAACTAAAGGGCAAACATAAGATTCCCACTGTGCCAACATATCAACTTTTGTAAACACAAATATGGAATGAGAAATAAGAAGCAGCAAGACTATATCATGCCAGTGGTACATGCTGGATTTATTATTCTAGTGCATATGCCCTGAATCCAAAGATCTTTGTGGGGGTTCCACTGCCATTCTCCCTCAAAATTAGGCATTTCTAAATTCTCAACAGCTAATGAGAATACTTTTCAAATTAAAAAAAAATCCTATGTGGAGAAATCTAGTTTAAGAATGTCCATTATTTTCTTACTGCCTTTTCAGTTTTATTTTTCTCACTGTCTTGAATCCCAGTCAGTCATTGAATTGTATCCAAAGGGTATCCTTGCAATGCAGTGTTTAAGAACAGCTCTCCTAGCCTCTTCAGTCACCAACTCCCTGCTGTTGAGCAGGTTACAGAGAAGATGCATAGTGTAGGAACAGAATTTTACATAAACCATCTGTGACAAAGGAAAATTTAATAATTTGAATTGTCTTTTTTCTTCACAGTTATAATTTAATTAGAAATTTAATTTGAAACAGGTCTGAGGAAAAATAGTTTTCTAAAGTTGCTTTGATCTTTATATTTTTAAATTTTGATAGGAGATATCATAATGATGGGAATTAATGGGATAACCAGTTTCACAAAATCCCAGAATCACAGAATCGCCTAGGTTGGAAAGGACCTTTAAGATCATCTAGTCCAACCATAAAAAAAAAACCAAAAAAACCCCAAAACAAAACAAGAAAAACCCACCACTATACCCACACACCACCAACCAACACTAAACCATATCCCCGAGCACTGTGTCATCTCGTCTTTTGAATATCTCCAGGGATGGTGCCTCAACCACTTCCCTGGGCAGCCCATTCCAATGCTTGATAACCCTTTCTGTGAAGAAATTTTTCCTGACATCCAACCTGAACAATTTGATCCAGTTTCACTCTTTGAGTTAGCTTACTTCTATACTTTATATGAAATTTCTTCACAGTAGCTCTGGGAAGGAATTCATAGCTGTTACTGTAAGCTATGTGAAATGTTGTCATTTTTTCTCTCAGTTTGCCCAGAAACTGCACATTTTTTTGAAAACAAACCAGCAAATTTCTATACTACTTCTGAATCACAACTCTCACTTTCTCATATGCTTTGAGACTTTAGTTTTTACTCTTCATTCACAAAGAATCCCAGGCACCACCGGAACGAGAATTTTGCCAGGGGTAAGGCAGCTTCAAGATCAAAGTGCAGATTTATCAAGAAAACAATATAGAATAGGAAAACAAAACCACTTTAACTGTACAAAGTCACTGTACATTCATACCAAGAAGATTTCAGTCATTACCATGTTTATGAACAAAATGGAGAGGCAGGCATGAAGAGGAAAGGCAGACTGATGTTAATGAAGTTCTAAAAATGTAGCTGATAGATTCATCCCTCAAGTTTCATATGTGTGTAATGTAATCTGTGATGGATTAACATGCTGGAAGTGAGAGATTTGGAAGCTTTTCTGAACCCAGAAGAATGTCTGGTTTAAAAGTGATAATGTTGATATTCAGAACAGTCTCCCACAAAAATTCCTGAGATTTACCATGGCAAAAATATTGCAATATTAAACTTTTTTGATAACATTCTTGTAGAATAGAATTTACAATGAGAAAATGCAGGAGGGAGAAGGAAGTTAATACTTTCCTGTATACAAGACTCTTGTAATATGCAGTATATTTGAATACTGCAAAATGTTATATTGATGGCCCCAAAATACTGTAAAAAAACATTTTCCAAATGACATGATCTAGTTTAACAGAATAAGCTATAGTGGCAGTAAAACTAGAGAAACAGTATATAAAGATGGTCCTAATGCATTTATTGTTTGAGGATGTCTTTTAAGACTTTTCTGTCCCAGCTCTTTCAATCCAAAACTTTTCTATTTGCATATTTGCTAATCACTTGTGCAGTTTGCACTGAACTACTGTTATTTAAAAGTCAGTGCATGTACTGACTTTCACATGTATGAATACAGAAAAATGCCAGGGAATTATTTTACATATTATATTGTTAGAAAAGGAGAAAGCATAATTTGTAAGGGGGAAGCTCTTTTTGCTTGTTTGTTTAGGAAAGGCCAGGCTGTGATCAAATTCAGGAAGAGAAGGATATTATTAGGATAGCAAGGTAGGCAGGATGTAAACTACTCAGGTCTAATTGCTCTCATTAATTCCAAGTAAAACTGTGTCTACTTTCATCTATACTAGGAAGGACGGACAGTTTCTGCTACTTTTATGATGATTAAAAATTACCTCAAAACCTTCTAACTCTCATAGTTAATTTAGCAGCTGGTAAAAGTCACTAGAATAATTTCCCTCATTTTACATTAAAAAAGCAAAAGTTTATACCATGTAAGGGTTGAATAATATACATCCAAATAGTTTCAATAGTTAGCCCCCTGGTTGGATATGTCTCATCTTCTTGTTCAGAAACTTGTCCAAATAGTGACATATATGGATAACTTAGTTTGAATTTTCAGATTGAGTATGATTATTCAGACAGAATTACACCTGTGTGGTTGGTTCATACAACATTTTCCACGTAAGGAACAAGATGTGCATCATATATAGAATATCATTGCTAATATTCCACAGTAAATTGAGATTTCATCTTACTATTTGATTTTATTCAGCTTATGTAGAAATTTTATACTAGGTTTTTTTTTAGTAGTTACTCTAAAAGTCATTATTTTATTAAACTCAAACTGTTTCAGCCTACTACAGGTTTAAGGTTCAATTCTGAAAAAACAAAGCATCAAGAAACACACAGTTCACTATGATTTTAGTAGCACTTTCACAGTTCTATTTCACAAAATATCAACCAAAACAAAACCCATTTTCCCATGTTGGGCTCCTTTTGTGGCAATAATATTTACTTACATATATTATGAGACCTCAAACCTACTGAATGTTACTCTGTCTTCAAGAATGATCTACTATGTCAAAAAGTACCTGACTTTTATAGACAGCTTTACAATGGATAGATGTGAAGGGCACATGCTATTTTGCTAAGAATGAAAGATTCCAAAGTGTCATAAATGGTAATTTAATTTTTTAAATTTAGAAATAACTTAGTAAAATATTATTGCTGTTGCTTATAATGTCTTTAGCAATTAAAAAAAAATAATGAAAAAATAACTGAAAATTTATGTTCATTTTGCTATACTCTGATGTACCATAATATACAATAAAATTTGTAGTCTGTTACAAATAGTATTTTCAAAATGACTTCTGGAGTTCTACTTTACACATATACTATACACATTTATACTCTTACTTACACACAAATTTTATATATGTGTGTATGTTTATTTTCAGAGAGCATGTCAAGGAAATCAAACAAATACGCTCTGAAAACAGTTTTCTTTATAGAGATGTTCTGCTGAATAAGAACTGAAGCGCACAATTTAATAAAAAGAAGAAAAAAAATTAAAAAAAAAAAAAAAGAGAAACACACTACTTGCTACTTGAAGATTGCTATGCATCCTGGGTGAGAGCTCAGCTGGAAGTGATGTATGAGGACCCTGAAAATCATGTTGCATTGTACTGTGTTAAAAGTACCAGAATGAAGAGAATAGTTCACAGATCTTGATTTTGGGAGAGGCTATTCCCTCCCCATTGAGGGAATTGAATATGTCCCTTCTCCAGGGCTCTTATCTGATGGACTCAGAAAATGAATAGAACTGCAAATTGTTCTAACAGTGCTTAGAATTTCAGAGCTGAAACCTTCCTTTGGAAAGCAGTTTAGCAATAAATTAAAAAAACAAAAATCAAGAGGAAGCTAAAAGATCGTTTGTAAGCCACTTCAAACAGCTTTCTTACTGTAATCTACATAATTGCAATAAAAAAAGAAAATAATTTAAAAGTTCAAACACACTGTTTACTTATGAAAAGAGATGTGATAGATCCTATTACCTTCATCAGTGTGAGGAAAATAGTTCAGGAAAAAGTCTGACACAGAAAAAAATAATCATTTTGAATTTATATTTACCTTTCAAGACTGTATGGAAATTTGGGCTTTTATGGAAATCAGCTTGTGATGATTACTGCAAGAATCTTGAGGAACCCAATATTTGGGATAGGAAGAAGGCCTGTGATTACCCTGTATCAACCACAATAGCCAACATTAAAAGGAATAAGGAAAAATCTGGTAGGAAAAGGTTACCTCAAAAAACAAAACAAAACAAAACCAAAAAAAGCGCACCTTAATAAGTTATTAAAAGTAAGTAAAAAAAACTACAAGGAAGAGATCAGCAGACAGCTTTCTCTTGAAGGATGTAAAATGTTGTAATATTCTATATGAATACTATGTCTAAAAATGTTCTTCTACAAGAGAATAATAGGATACCTAATGTGGAAAAGGAAAGAATCAAAATCCCAATGAAAGCAAAATACTGATTGATTACTGGCAATGGAAATCTGATACCTAGCTAATCTCCATCCCAGAATACTGGACAAAATGTTTTTCCAGAATTATCTAAAGATTGTTATTAAATTCCCCACTAATACATTCATCTGATGTACATACAATGTGCTTCACATCTCCTACACTATGCTGTCATTTTTGAGACTTTGAGGAGCTTGTACTAAAGATCTACATTTTTAATGTAATCCAAGGGAAGTTCTGTGGTATGCAGAGAGCTATACTTTTTGGATCATTGCTCCCACATCTTACAGAACAGTGAGTTATGTGCAGAAGATGGGACTCATTGTTCTAGATGTTTGCTAAAATTTCTGGTAATGCAAATAAAATATATTAAGGGTTATATCTATATATATATTTGTATCTATTTAGAGTATAATTGTAAATGTGTAAAAAAACAACCTCTCATCAAAATGCTTAGAAAATAAACACCAAATATACATAACCTACACAAGCATTCACATCAGTGGGATTAGTGGGAAGTGAAATTAGTATTTTTACACTTCTTTTGCACTACATTTAAAGAACCTGTAGGTGTCAGAGGAAAAAAAGGAATGAAGTTGTTCACACATCACTAATAAAATACAGAATAAAAAAAATTAATCTGAGGCAAAGCATATTTTATTTTCATGGTATTCACATAGGTTCATCACAGTAAAATATTCCTACAGTTCAAACAATATTTCAGCTGTTCTAACAATTTTGTGTGCAAACAGGAATTCTGAATTTCATTTGTTACAGAATTTGTTACATTATAGACTTTAACAGCTTGTGATTAAACAAAGTTCACATATCTTGTTTTAAGCTGTTTGAATAGAGCATGACAAAAGCAGCTGAATGTCATCATCTCATTTCATTCATCTTATTTTATTCTCCTATTTTAAGTCACTGAATTACTGGAATTGTAATCACTGTCTTTAATAACTTATCAGAAATCTGATCAAATAATTAAATGCTTTCAAATTCCTGGGTTTAGCAGGAACTCCAGAGTAGCAAATACTTTTCAAGAAGTATTCAGATCTCAGAGAAAATACTGCTTTAGGCATACTTTTCTCAAGATGACACATTCTCATAGGTGATGTGTTTTTAATGGTTAGGCTAAAACAAAATTCCTGGATAATTGTACAAAGAATTAGATAGTGATTTGATTTTACAGAATTAATGAATCATCAGGAAATTAATATCAAAGCACAGATGACTGGGCTCCTATTCAGCACTTCTGAATCACTGCTCATTGAGCAAAGCAGTACTGGACAATGGAGGTTTTGCCTAAGCAAAATATGGGTCAGGAGACCTGGACTCCCCTTTTCTTCACTGGGAGTTTTGCCTGCATATGGAGTGAGCTGTGACTTCTGGTGAATGGGACCCATTCACAGAGCAGTTAAGTAAAACACATCACTATTTTGAAGTTAACACTAGGTGGTAGACATAACTGAAAGAAATACAAACATTTTTGGAATCATGTGAAAGACTTGTATAAAGCAGCACCTCAAATGTATTGTCTCTTATTTCTCCCTATTTTGGTCTAAACATTTTTGGTTTGAAAGGTATCTGGCTCTTCACTCTGACATTCCCTTTGGTTTAACAAATTAATTAAAACAATTTCCTTTGTGCATGCAGTCTGTAGGGGGAAGAGACATCCCTGTTTGGAGGGGAAGAGCTGACATCCTTGCAGCTGAAAGTGGAAATCTCTTCCACTGTCAATACCCTCTATTATTGTTTAGTTGGAGGAGGGAGAGATTTATACCTAATCAGTTCTCAGCATGCTGCTAAGGAAGTGACTGAGTCACCATCCCTGGTGGTATTTAAAAGATGGGTAGACATAGTGCTTAGAGATATAGTTTAGTGACAGTGATAAGATAATAAGAGTGTCTCCACAAACAGGGAAGTTAAATGAAGTTACCAGAGTGAGACAGCCAAAAGAATAGGAGAGTTAATTGAAGCTGCAGGACTGAGATAACCAAAAAATAGGGGAATTAACTGAAAATGCAGAAGTTAGACAATTGAAAAACCACAAAAGTTAAACTTTTATGTAATAGGTGGATCGAGAAGTCTGTACCTTCCAAGTACCTCAGCCAATGGGGAAAAGAAGAGGGTTACATGCAGCTGGGGAATTAGGATAAAATGGAGGCTGTGTCCTCTGGCAATTTGAGAGACCCCACAGGGGAATGCCCCAGTGGACTCTCCCTTTATTCAAATAAAGTATTTGCAGGACTCCTCTGTCTCCTTTGTGAACATCAACCTCTGGCAATGAGATTTTCTGCACAATGGTTTTTGTCAGTGTTAGGTTGACGGTTGGACTAGATGATCTGAAAGGTCCCTTCCAACCTAGACAATTGTATGATACAATATAAGTGCATATTCCCTGATCTATAAACACTTCCAGCTATACATTTGTAATAAAAACTCCTCCATCAACACAAGTCAGTTATGAGTGAGACCTTCAGTCCCATTTCCCAACACATCTGAAAGTTTGTATAAGCAGAACACAGAGAAAAGCTCAAGGTGAAAAATGAGATAGTCAAGTAAAGAAAAAAACAAAATCACAGGACAAGAAAGCTTGTAAGAAAAAGACAACATGAGAGAAAAAAAAGAGGAAAGGAGTATTATAGACTATACACAGAAGGAGCATAAAATAAAGATTATTTGAAATAGATGTCTAAGAACCAAATAGGGCCAAAACCAAACCTAATATGTATTATATAGTGAATCTGTAAATGAAGGATAGGATATTATACTGTGTCTGAAATATTTGATTTACATCTTTCTTTTAACAATTTCTGATCTGAATGAAAATGTGTTCTTTCTATGGATGCATTTATAATATATGGCAGAAGAGCTTTCATTGTATACCAAATAAATCTAAATGAAAACAATGTGCAGGGTATAAATCCCTTGTGTTGATACAGACAAGAAAGTTTTAAAATATGAATTCAATACATTTTTCTTTATTGATTATTCTTAATTTTGAATTACAATTTTCTGGATTTCTTTTGTACAGTAATAATATTCATATCCTCTCAGACACTGAGTGAAGAACTTAGTCCTTCCAAATGGAACAAATTCAGCTAACATATAACACCAGTGATATGTCCTCTTTCCTTTGAAACATACTGGTTCACTCTATCTAATGCCTTCATAGGCTTAATTTTTCTGTAGATCTGATGACAGGCATTTGGCAACATTTCAAGAAGAATGATGAGTAATAAATATTAAACGACTGTTCCTATTTTCTTTTAAGTAAATCATAGAATCATAGAATCATATGGGGTTGGAAGGGAACTCTGGATATCATCTAGTCCAACCCCCCCCCGCAAAGCAGGTCCACCTAGAGCAGGTTGCACAGGAACATGTCCAGGTGGGTTTTGAATGTCTCCAGAGAAGGAGACTCCACCACCTCTCTGGGCAGCTTGTTCCAGTGCTCTACCACTCTCACAGTAAAGAAGTGCCTCCTCATGTTTAGGTGGAACTTCTTATACTCAAGTTTGTGCCCATTTCCTCTTGTCCTGTCACCAGGCACCACTGAAAAAAGACTGGCCCGATCCTCTTGACACCCACCCTTTAAGTATTTATAAGCATTGATCAGATCCCCCCTCAGCCTTCTCTTCTCCAGACTAAAAAGACCCAAGTCCCTCAGCCTCTCCTCGTAAGGGAGATCATAGAATCATAGAATCATAGAATTGCCCAGGCCGGAAGGGACCTCCAAAGGTCATCTAGTCCAACCTCCCCGCAGTCAGCAGGGACACCCCCAACTAGACCAGGTTGCCCAGGGCCTCATCGAGCCTCACCTTGAATATCTCTAGGGAAGGGGCCTCAACCACCTCCCTGGGCAACCTGTTCCAGTGCTCCACCACCATCACAGTGAAGAACCCTCTCCTAATCTCCAGTCTAAATCTGTTCCCCTCCAGCTTGAAGCCATTGCCCCTCATCCTGTCATTGCAGGCCTTTCTAAACAGGCTCTCCCCAGCCTTCCTGTAGGCTCCCTTCAGGTACTGGAAGACCGCTATTAGGTCTCCCCGGAGCCTCCTCTTCTCCAGGCTGAACAACCTCAGCTCCCTCAGCCTGTCCTCGTAGCAGAGGTGCTCCATCCCCCTGATCATCCTTGTGGCCCTCCTCTGGACCCTCTCCATCAGGTCCATGTCCTTCTTATATTGAGGGCTCCAGACCTGCACACAATACTCCAGGTGAGGTCTCACCAGAGCAAAGTGGCAGAATTACCTCTCTGGACCTGCTGGCAATGCATCTTTTGATGCAGCCCAGGATGCAATTGGCCTTCTGGGCTGCAAGTGCACACTGCCTGCTCATGTCCAGCTTCTCATCCACCAGCACCCCCAAGTCCCTTTCCTCAGGGCTGCTTTCTAATACCTCATCCCCCAGTCTGTACTGATGTTGAAGATTATTCCCACACTGGAGATGCTCCAGTGTGGCGGGACTCAGACGCAGACCAATTTGATCGTGCTGAAGCCCAACTTTATTGTTTTAACAGACTCTTTTATATCTTTCTTACAAACGTGTGTCCATGTATAATTGGTTCACTTAAAGTCCAACAGTTCATGATTGGATGACTTCCTCCTTCTTTGTTCTCTGCTGTAACTTCAGTAACTTTCCTCTGCTGGCTATCTGACAGGTCCTTAATCTTATTTACTCCCTTCTTCTCTGGACTCTCAGGCCTCTTCAAGGATACACGGGTGTCTGCCCAAGGCCGATGCTAAGGCTCACATTCCGATCCCACGGACGAGCCAAGGTTTCCCACACTCCAGGAACCTAATCATCTTCATGACCCTTTGCTGTATCCTCTCCAGCACTTCCCTGTCCTTCTAGAACTGGGGAGCCCAGAACTGGACACAGTATTCCAGATGGAGTCTCACCAGGGCAGAGTAGAGGGGCAGGATGACCTCCCTCGACCTGCTGGCCACACTCTTCTTGATGCACCCCAGGATACGATTGGCCTTCTTGGCCACAAGGGCACATTGCTGGCTCATGGTCATCCTGCTGTCCACCAGGACTCCCAGGTCTTTCTCCTCAGAGCTGCTCTCCAGCAGGTCAGCCCCCAACCTGTACTAGTGCATGGGGTTATTCCTCCCCAGGTGCAGGACCCTACACTTGCCCTTGTTGAATTTCATTAAGTTTCTCTTTGCCCAACTCTCCAGCTTGTCCAGGTCTCGCTGGATGGCGGCACAGCCTTCTGGGGTGTCAGCCACCCCTCCCAGTTTTGTGTTGTCAGCAAACTTGCTGAGGGTACATTCCATCCCTTCGTCCAGGTCATTGATGAATATATTGAAGAGGACTGGACCCAGTACTGACCCCTGGGGAACACCACTTGTTACAGACTTCCAGCTGGATTCTGGGCCACTAATCACAACCCTCTGAGCTCTGTCTTTCAGGCAGTTTTCAATCCACTTCAGTGTCCATTCATCTAACCCACACTTCCTAAGCTTGCCTATGAGCATGCTGTGGGAGACGGTGTCAAAAGCCTTGCTGAAGTCAAGGTAGGCAACATCCACCGCCCTCTTCTCATGTAGCCAACCAGTCATGCCATCATAGAAAGCTATCAGGTTAGTCTGACATGACTTTCCCTTGGTAAATCCACGTTGACTACTTCTGATAGCTTTCTTTTCCTCCATATGCTCTGAGATGGCACCCAGGATGAGCCGTTCCATGACCTTTCCAGGGATGGAGGTGAGGCTGACCGGCCTGTAGTTTCCCGGGTCCTCCTTCTTGCCCTTTTTGAAGACTGGGATGACATTGGCTTTCCTCCAGTCCTCGGACACCTCACCTGTTCTCCAGGACCTCTCAAAGATGATGGAGAGTGGCCCTGCAATGACTTCTGCCAGCTCCCTCAGCACTCACGGGTGCATCCCATCAGGACCCATGGACTTGCGGGTATCCAGCCTTCTTAACTGTTTTCTAACTTGATCCTCCTCCACCAGGGGAAGATCTTCCTTTGTCCAGGCTTTCTCTGATTCCTCCAAAGTCCATGGCTCCTGGAGGCTGGCCTGAGCAGTAAAGACTCATGCAAAGAAGGCATTCAGCAACTCCGCCTTCCCTGCATCCTCTGTCACCATGGCGCCCAACTCATTCAACAGGGGGCCCACATTTTCTCTAGCTTTCTTTTTGCCTCCAATATAATTGAAGAACCCCCTCTTGTTGTCTTTGACATCCCTTGCCAATTTTAATTCCAAGGAGGCCTTGGCTTTCCTTGTTTCTTCCCTACATACTCTAACAGCATCCCTGTAATCCTCCCAAGTGGTCAGTCCCTTCTTCCACTCAGTGTAAACTTCCTTCTTCCACTTGAGTTTTTTCAGAAGCTCCCTGCTCAACCACCCAGGTCTCCTGCTTCCCTTGTGCGATTTCTTGCTCTTGGGAATGCACTGATCCTGAGCTTGGAGAAAGCAATGTTTGAATATTGCCCAGCTCTCCTGAGCCCCCTTACCTTCCAGAGCCCTAGCCCGTGGGATTTCACCTAGCAGTTTCTTGAAAAGGACAAAGTTAGCCCTCTTGAAATCTGAAGTTTCAGTCCTACTTGTTGTTTTGTGTGTGCTACCCACAATCCTGAACTCTATCTTTCCATGGTCATTGCAACCAAGGTTGCCCCCAACCTTTATGTCCTCCACCAGTCCCTCTTTGTTCGTCAGTATTGGGTCCAGTAGTGCTTCTCTCCTCATTGGCTCTTCCACCAGCTGGGTTAAGAAGTTATCATCAGTACACTGGAGGAACCTCCTAGACTGTGTATTCCTGGCTGTGTAGCCTTTCCAGCAGATATCTGGGTGGTTGAAGTCCCCCACAAGAACCAAGGCCTGGAAAAGAGCTGAATAGTATAATTTAAAAGTACTGACTGCTACTGTCAGTCATTCCAGAGGAAGTCTTAACTTCTTTCCATTGCCTCCTACAAGTCTGTAAGGTGGAGAAAAACAAAGCAAAAAATGTACAGCTTTGATGTTGCAAAATTTTAACTGAATCAGTGATCCAAAGTTCCAGAGGTCATCAAAACAAATGAGAGAAAAGAAGGAAAACAAAAGCCTGTTCACATGAAACTCCAGTTCCACACTTTCATAATGAGTTCTCAGAACAACCTTAACATAATTACTGAATTATGAAAGAAATCCAAATTATAACGACAATTTGAAATGTAATAGACTAATTGCAGCTAAAGTAATGGCTCCTTAGTATTTATATGGCACATTACCAGAGGACTTAACATTCATAAACAGGAAGTAATTTTTTCCTGAAGTTGATTCGACTGTTACCCATTAAATTCTTGGGGGGTATTTAGGGTGTGATTAAAGTATGATTTACTCCTATGGTCCATGAAAATAAAAGACCAATGCTCATGATGTTATGCATTAGGATGTTCTTATATACTATTAAGATATTAACTTATGGATTATAAGTGGTGTTTTAAAAGGTTGCTTGTTCATAAATTTAAAAACGTCTATACAATTTTTTCAAATGGTGTCTGCATCAAATCTCCTTCTCTCTTAATAGACTTCACTGTACTTGATAAAGGAAGTCTCAGATTGTTTCTAGATTCTTTATTAATACAAGATTCAGTTTTTAATGTAATATAAAATTTAATATGCAGAATTTTTCTTATAAAATCCAAATTAATGTGATTCTCTGAAAAATGCGAATTTAAAAATACTCTGTATTGTCAAATTAGTTACTGTTCTGCAATTTCTAATGTAACTAATGGCTTAGAGACATGAAAGAGCTCCATACATTTCTTTTTGATGCAGATAGATAATACTATGTTGTGGTGCATATTCTTTGTACCTGGACTATCAGAGAGACTGAAGCCCCACTACACTAGGTCCTGCACCAAAATCACTACAGTATTGGGAGTGATGTCTTTTAGGCCAAATTTTCCCAGATTGAGAAGATCCTATGTCTACATTGCTGACTTCACTGTTGTAGATAGATTAATAAGATAATTTTATATCAATATGGGGAGCAGGATAGCAACAGTAGCATGGAGCTCCATTCAAACTGATTTATGTTGCTTCATGTGAATGCAGATAGCACTACAACTTGGCGAAAATTAAAATTATACTTGAGGTGTGAGAGGAGAAAAGTCAGAGAACAAAGTGTGAATCCATCAAAAACAGCCCATGGAAGCATGCATGCTGTTGCCAAAAAAAAAAATGTATAAACTAAAAAAAATGCCTGGCACATGGGAAGGAATGTAATAAGATAAAAGAATTACAAGAACATGTAAACACCAGCAGGGTCTGTGTAGCATAGACAAAAAGGAAAGTAACAGCTCCATGAGCAGCTCAGATAAATTCGTTGGACGATCAATGAATAAAAGCAGCAGATGAATGAACTGCTACCTTGAAAGCAAACTGAAAATTTATAAGTTTTAAGTTGGACACAGATGCGCCGATTGGTGTTGTGTCACTGACAAGATTTCTAAAAAAAAAAAAAAAAAGCCAGAGTAACTTTGATTATTAATAAACCTGGTACAAGGATAGATAGTAGCTACAAGAAACCCAAGGGCAATTGCGATCAAGAAAGACTTCGGGGCTTCAAGATGACTGGTTAAGGGATCAGGAGTGCAAGTAGTGTTCTCTTCTGTCATTCCAGTTGCAGGAAAGGATGAGGGAAGCAACAAGAAGACGCAGCAGATCAATACCTGGCTCCAAGCCTGGTGACAGTGACAGGACTTGGGGTTTTTTGATCACGGGTTGGTTTACATGACATCAAGCCTGCTGGAGACTGATGGGATACACCTGTATCAAAGGGGGAAAAGATGGGCCTGGCTGAACAGAGAAATATGGTTACAACTTGAGGCAAAAAGGAGAGTTTATGGCCTTTGGAAGAAGGGGCAGGCCACTCAGGAAGACTGCAAAGATGTTGTGAGGCTGAGAGAAAATTAGAAGGGCCAAAGCCCAACTAGAACTCAACCTGGCTTTGGACGTTAAGAGCAATAAAAAAGTTCCTATAAATACACTAGTAACAAAAGGAGGACTAAGGAGGGCACCACTGAAGAAAAAGACCTGGGAGTCCTGGTGGACAGCAGGATGACCATGAGCCAGCAATGTGCCCTTGTGGCCAAGAAGGCAAACAGCACGCTGGGGTGCATCAAGAAGAGTATGGCCAGCAGGTCAAGGGAGGTTATCCTGCCCCTCTACTCTGCCCTGGTGAGGCCCCATCTGGAGTACTGTGTCCAGTTCTGGGCTCCCCAGTTCGAGAAGGACAGGCAACTGCTGGAGAGGGTACAGCAGAGGGCTACAAAGATGATTAGGGGCCTGGAGCATCTCCCTTACGAGGAGAGGCTGAGGGACTTGGGTCTTTTTAGTCTAGAGAAGAGAAGGCTGAGGGGGGATCTGATCAACACCTACAAATACTTAAAGGGTGGGTATAAAGAGGAGGGGAACAGTCTTTTTTCAGTTGTGCCCAGGGATAGGACAAGAGGAAATGGGCACAAACTTGAATATAAGAAGTTCGATCTGAACATGAGGAGGAACTTCACTTTGAGGGTGGCAGAGCACTGGAACAGGCTGCCCAGAGAGGTGGTAGAGTCTCTGTCTCTGGAGACATTCAAAACCAGCCTGGACAAGTGTGGAGGAATGTCTGTGTGAAAAGGGGCACAACTTAATTGCGATGAGCAACCCAGTCTT
>JAHSPS010059360.1:0-65073 GCA_033628365.1 Calidris temminckii | reverse complement strand
CGCTAGCCATGCTGCTGGGGATGCAGCCCAGGATGCAGGGGGCTTTCTGTGCTGCCAGGGCATGTTGTTGGCTTGTGTTGAGCTTCTCATCAACCAACACCTCCAAGTCCTTCTTGAAGCCAGAGGGAGGCAATGGATGAGAGTTTTGTCTCTCCTCCATGTTTTCCCAGATCAGCAAACTCCAGCCTACACTTGCATGCATCTATTTCTTAAAGAAACAAGTCAAAAATTGAAAAGTGTGAATTTTCCATAACCCCAAGGCTCCAGGAAATGAGGAGTTAACAAGAGAAAGAAAGCACCAGGAATAAATCTCAGCACTCATGCTTTGCACGCACAAGTGGAGCCTGAGCAAGGAAAGATCATACTTTCATAGCAAAAGTTTGCTCAAGTTGTGACTGATGACCATGTTCACACCTTTTATTTGTTGCTACATACCAAAGGAGCCCCGGAAAGTGCAGCAGATGTGCTCCAAGCCACTGGCAAGCACAAGCGCTGTGATTTAGCCCCGCGGGCAAGCAGACAAACCATGGCACAGGACGGGGTGATGCTGCAGGGTACCTCAGGGATGGCCACAACGTCGTCTTGACCATGAACCTTTGGGAGAGAAACCTTAGCCATCATTTCTGTCGGGGTCAGTCATGACAGATGCCTGGCCTCTGCAAGCACCGGGGTACAGGCAGCCATGGAGGGAGCAGACTGGGGGACAGGGATGGATCTGTCCCTTTTGGGGACCCTTCCAAAGAGCAACATCACTGCTAGTTTGACCAGCTGAGCCTTTCCACCTCCACTGCTTTATCTTGATACCATTTGTTGTGACCAGCCAAGGTCCCAAATTCTCTCCTAGGTCAAGAGGCCAGGAAAGCAAGCCATAAAGGCTATATCTATACTGCTAAAATCATCCTGCCTGGACTGTTCTCTGCACTCTTTAATTTCCTAGCCACAAGGTCCCAAAAGTCATAAAACCCAGACTTCATCTGCCTGAAATGAGGTGGAGAGACCAGGATCCCCCCCAAACTGCGGTCACTCCCGGGGACCCATTATAATTCTGCTTTAATTGTTGCGAGAGCTTTCCAGAGGCAGCGCTGACACTGATTTGGATCTAAACCTCTCTTCATCTCAGGGTACTGCAGAAGTGGCGTCCACAGGACCAACATTTATAGAATTCCTCCAAGGGGTGAAATGTACCTACTGTAAAATACGCTCAGTTAATTCTGGTGCATCATTTGCCAGGGGGCTGCGTGGGGATCAGTGTGGGACATACAGATTTAGATCATTTTGCTTGAGTCAGGTGGTGCCTTGCTCCCAATTCCTGGCAAGTTAATTCTTATCTGGAATAATTATGTCTTTCTTCAATCTAGTCCAGCTTAACCCTTCCTATCCCATGCACATGCTAAAAGCATACCTGTGGCGGTGGAGATGACAACTTGGGGGGCATTTGTGCCCATTGCTGGCCTCTGCTATGGATTTCCTCGATGACCTTGGGCAATTCAATTAATTAATTCAGCCTGCTTGTTCCTTGATGATCTCTGATGGGTAAAAGCAGCCCAGTGTCTAAATTACACACTCCTGAGGAATGATCTATCCATTTAAGGCAGACATGCCACTTTATATCTGGTTTCTGATGAGACTCGTCCTGTCGCCACTGCTGAAGCCCCAGCCCCTCAAGAACTGGGTCTTCTGAAATGTGCTGCAACATGATGTTGATCCATCTCTGGCTCATCCTGTGCAATAATTAGAAAAAAATAAAACAGGGACAGAGTTTAACCTCATCTTGGAGCTCCTCTTCAAGGAGGGACCAAAGGAGTACTTGCCAAGCTGTTCCCATGTTGAGCCATGGTGTCATGTGCTGGAGCAGGTGACGTGAGTTGCCCTCTGTGTGGGCATGAGCTGAAGCTAAGCTGAGATTTTCACATGCAGAAATACAGGTTTTACATCCCAGGCCCCATCCTTCATCAAATCATTGCCACTTAATCCCACTGACTTTGGCAGGTTCTGCCCAGAAGCTGGGGAGAGCATCTTCAGGTTTCCCAGCCTCTTACACAACGGCCGTAATCCAGGGTCTTTTTCTGTAGCCGAGACAAAAGAAATAACGTCTTGGATTCCAATAACCAATAAATTATTCTTGAAATGCCATAATTGCTCAGCTGCAGCTACAAGAGCAACTAAGTAAAGAACTTTAGTAAAATATTGTTCAAATCAATTTTCTGCAAGTCTGCCCTGTTTTCTGCATGGGGTGCTAAGCAGCAAATAGTAAGTACTGATCACTGCTTAGAGAGCCAAATAGCAAGATAAACCTGAAACCTGATTTTTGCCAGCCGTACTTATTTTTCTGAGCTGTCTGAGCAACAACAAGGACCGTATTCTGCTCCACATCTGCACAGTTGCACTTCTTCCCATTTCAAAGGCAGCTATTGCATGTATAGGTTTACAAAGTATCTTAGGCACTTAAGCAGATGATCATTTAGAAAGATTTACAGTAGCGACTTTTACAGGGAAAAAAAGGAAGGGAAGTGCCCAACTCCACATCAGGGTGAAAAATAAATACAAATAAATCCAAAGTAATGGTGCGATTGGCAGCTCTGGTAACAAGTTCAGAAAATGACCACATCTGGACTATTCTGGATGAAAACCTATTGAAGTCAATGAATTTTGCTCTGGATTTACAATGGTATTAACTGAGATCAGAATCCAACTCTATAAATTTACTATTACTTCTAATCCCAGTGCCTCTGATCTTGCTGAGATATTTGCTAACTGCTGAGCAGCTTGCTTTATTGACACTGAAATAACATACCTGTGCCCTACTACTGTTAAACTCAGCTTGTTTTAAAAACCCATCATACTGTTTGTCATGACTGACCTTAACAAACTGGCCTGCTGGCCTTGCATCTATGGGCAAGAAAGTTGTCAAATGCCCCCTTTTTTGCAGCCTTCCACCAACAAAAAAAAGGAGGAGAAAAAATCCATTTCAATCAACATGGACTGTAATATTATCAAATGTCAGATGCTGAGGCCGTGTGCTTTGAAAATTATCCTTGACAGCTTCTTGTCAACTTAATTAAGTGCTCAAAAAAAAAAAAAGAAGAAAAAAAGGGCAAAATATCTCAATTGTCGGCTCCCTCTCTTTGTACTTCAGAGGTTCTATTGACAGCTCTGAAAAAAAGATTGCCTTTGGGGGCTTTATTGATAGATCCTCGCCTGATATTGGAATGACTCCTGGGCAGATAAATCACATTTAGATTTGTTAGTAATTGAGGAGAATTGATTGAGTAGTTAGGATGGTCCCAAAGGGACCAATCCTCTTCATGACCTGCAAAAGCACTAATAGTTTTCAAATCATTAGTGGAATTGGTGTGTTAAAAGTGATGGGCTTTTCTTTAAAAAAAAAAACAACCTGCAACATTTACTTAACCAGCTATGAACTTGATTTATCCAGCAGGTTAAATGTGGCTAACACAGTGGCTATGCTGAGTAGCTCTTTTTGGCTGATGGGAACCGTCTGTGGGGCCGGGTGCATTAGGACATTAGGTCCTTCTTCCTTGCTGGTGAGCTTCTCCAGAGCCTTGTGTCCCACCAGGCTAGGAAAGCTGGTAGTCCTTGCATGGTCCCAGAAGGGAGCAGCATTGCCTGAAGCCCAGAGCAATGCAGGAGGAGGATGCTGGAGCAATGCGGGAGGGATGCCGGAGCAATGTGCAGGAGTCCTCAGCACAGGAATGACATGGACCTGTTGGAACGAGTGCAGCGGAGGGCCACAAAGATGCTCAGAGGGCTAGAGCACCTCCCCTATGAAGACAGGCTGAGAGAGTTGGGGTTGTTCAGCCTGGAGAAGAGAAGGCTCCAGGGAGACCTTATAGCAGCCTTCCAATACCTACAGGAGAGATGGGGAGGGACTCTTGATCACGGAGTGTAGCGATAGGATGAGGGGTACAATTCTAAACTAAAAGAGGGAAGAGGGGAGATTTAGTTTAGATATTAGGAAGAAATTCTTTCCTGTGAGGGTGGTGAGACCCTGGCCCAGGTTGCCCAGAGAAGCTGTGGCTGCCCCATCCCTGGAGGGGTTCAAGGCCAGGATGGATGGGGCTTTGAGAAACCTGATCTAGTGGGAGGTGTCCCTGCCCATGGCAGGGGGGTTGGAACTCAATGATCTTTAAGGTCCCTTCCAACCCGAACCATTCAATGATTCTATGAATGTGCAGGGATGCTTGAGCAATATGGAAGGATGCTGGAGCAATGCAGGGGGATGCTGGAGCAATGTGGGGGGACAGATGCTGCAGAGCCCCATCCTGCCCCAACCTGAGTTTGTGGCAGTCAGCTGGGTGATCTGCCCAAGGCTTTCCCATGCTTCACATCCTTTTCCATGCCTATCAGAGGGAGTGGAAAGGATAACTTTTTCCAGAGAGGGTTTTTACATTGACTGGAAAATGCTCTGAGTAAGAGTCAGTGGTAGTTTCATTATCGCTGCCCATCCATTTTGAAAGATTTTATTTCCTTAAGATGGGGGAGATACATTGCAGTCAACTCAGCACTTCAAGGGCCAACAGTTTATTTCTGTTCACACCAATTAGAGAGCCTCCATGAACCATCTCTCTGTCCTAACTTTCTATAGCTGCTCACGCAGGACCATGTTTCCCACAACCTCTGTACAGTGCAGAGTGCTCGGGATGATCAACAAGGTGTACTCGTGCCATGATTTTCCTCCAGGGAGCTCTTTGGGAAAAAATGGGAAATATTTGAGAATAAGTTTCTGAAATCTAAACTCATTTCTGCAGGTTTCTACAAAAGGCTAAAATGGCTTAGTCAGCTGCGGCGGGACTCAGACACAGACCAATTTGATCATGCTGAAGCCCAACTTTATTGTTTTAACAAACTCTTTTATATCTTTCTTACAAACGTGTGTCCATGTATAATTGGTTCACTCAAAGTCCAACAATTCATGATTGGATGACTTCCTCCTCCTTTGTTCTCTGCTGTAACTTCAGTAACTTTCCTCTGCTGGCAGTCTGACAGGTCCTTAATCTTATTTACTCCCTTCTTCTCCGGACTCTCAGGCCTCTTCAAGGATACACAGGTGTCTGCCCAAGGCCGATGCTAAGGCTCACATTCCGATCCCACGGATGAGCCAAGGTTTCCCACAGTCAGCATTTCTCATCATCTTTTCTTCTCTCTCAGCACTGAAGAAAGAGTAGAAAATGACAATTTAAAAATATTAATTTAGGGAAAATGAACTAAAATATTTTCTTTTCCTGTCTTCCAGCTTCATCAAAAATAAAAGACACTGAGGGAAAGGAAGGGACAATTTCTTATCTCAAAGTAAAAGCTGTATTGGAATCACCACACATATATATATTCTGAGAAGTGATGACCGGCTCTGAATTCACTATCTGCAGGCCTGATCCTGTTAATGTTTCAGCCTTGCTCACTGACAGCAAATGCCCATTGCTCAACCCAGTCACCGGGGAATTTTGCAGAGGCTGCAGGAACCCAGTTCTTCTTTCTTCTCTGGGTCAAACCCATCACCTCCATCTACAGCTCTGCAACTCTATCCTCCCCCTGGGAATGGGCTATTGAAGTGGAAATAGATCTAAACTAGCCATGAATAAATTTAGGCTGGAAATTAGAAGGTTTCTAATTAGCAGAGCTGTGAATATCTGAAATAGCCTCCTTTTAGAAGCAGAGGAGGGAAAGAGCCTACTAACCAGATCAATGATGGTGGTGGTGGTTGTGAGCACTTCGGCAGGAGCCACTGCTATAATGAAACCGCTCAAAAGGAAGCAGTCTTCGAGAAATAGGAAGTTAAAACGTAAGCTGGGTTCCTTCTTTGGATCCCCTATCTCCCAGCAAGGTCGACAACACTGTTTTGCTGCTTCAAGACATTCTTCCCTGTTTAAACATCCTTCCAGTAATTCATTGACATACTTTTGGGCCCCCATTTGTCAAAAATAAGAGAACATTCTGCTAGTCTCAGGACTACTGCCCACACTTATCATAGCTCTGAGCAGTTACAGGCCCCCGTCTATGGTCAGTTAGGCTACATTTCCAAATTCCACCAAAACACGAAGGTAATAAATTGTCTGAGAGAACAGGACATGTTAGCAGAAGAGAACACTTCGCAATTTTAGGATGGACCAAGGTCACTCCGACCTCGCCAAGCACACCAGGAAGCCACCCAAATTAGGAAGAGTTCAGAAGTTTAACCTGAGGAAGACTCACAAGACGACCCCCACCCTGATGAAGGCATCGGAACTCCCACCAGACGACTCCCCAAAAATGGAAGACTCTGCCTATATATGAATATGCATGTAAAGATAGGAATATGCATGTAAAGATGATGTAACCTACACTCAAACTTGTATAAAAAGCTGCACTGACTGCTAACCGGTGGAACTCTGGGTCCAGGGTTGGCCTGGAGAGAGTTCCCCAACGCGTTGCAATAAATACCTCCTGCTTATGGACTTGAAAACTTAGTCTCTGAACAGTTTCTATTTCGCCTTTTGGGGCAAATTTGGGATCAATAACCGACAGAGCAAATTCTTCCTGTTTGCCAGTAGTGGAAACGGTATATCTTCTTTTACACTTCCATGTGCCGTCAGATAGACTCTGTAGCAATAATTAACACCCTGGCCTCTCTCGAAGTTATTTTTTTTCAGAATAAGAACTTCTGTTAATGTAGGATTTGGGGCATCTGGGTTTTAGCCTTTATCAACTTCCATGGTTTCAGACTCAGGTGGAGAAAGCTTGTCTCTGTTCTCATTTTCCCTCTCTTTTGTTTGCATGTTTGCTCTCTTTTTCTCTTCCCATCGATGGATATTCTGCTCCTACAAAAAGGAACTGTTTCACATTATGATGGAAGGTGCTTTGGTGAAATTCATAGCAATGCTCATCCCTCCAAATGCTGGAGTAATTTCAACATTCCCGCCCTTATTACAGACACGAGTCTGCACAAGTCAACTGCTTTTACAGTTAAAGCAAATACCTCAACTAAAGAAAAAAAACAATTACTCTTGATAGATGTGAGAGACATTAGTTTGCTACTTTTACCATGGCTTTCGATCATGTCTTCTTTGCATTGTATGAAGACCTAAAAGAGTTTAAATAGCCCACAGACCCTGTACTAGCGAGGCACCATAGTGCTAAGAGAAAAGAAACACACACGTGTACATATGTACACATTTAGACATGCAAACATATGTGTGTATTCACCACACATGTACACGCACATGAATAAGGACCTGCTGCCTTATGGGAGATTCTGGCTGAGGTCAAGGAAGCAGGTTTGGGCCCGAGAACTGGCACTGCCTGGATTTACCCACAACCAAAAATGATGCAAGAAATATTCATAGACACACATAAATCCAGATCAAAATTCAAAATTTTTCAAGTGGCACATTTCTTTGTACCACAGCAAAGGGAATATTTCTTTTAAGCAGGTTGTTTTCCTCCCTCTGAGCCCTCCCCTTGCTAAAAGCTGTTGAATTGCCTTTTCTTCTTTCCTTTGCTCATTCCTATAGCAAGAGTGGAATTGATCTTTGATACTATCCATTTTGTTTGTCACAGATTGTCTTCCACTATTCTGTGCACATTGCTGAAATATCACCCACAAATGATTATTCCTATTACCACAGTTGCCGCTTATCCTGGGGCAGGGAATTCTCCTGCAGCAAAAATTGGCCACATAATTGAAGGCAGAAACACCAGTACCTGTAGCCTAAAAATGCTAATAAACTACCAGAGGTCTCAGGAAAGTTAAATATTGGGAAGGATGTCAGAGCCATGGTGTGATTAGAGGAACTGAACGACAAAGAGCACCTGCCGAAGGTGCCGGCATGGGGAGGATCAGTCTCCCTCTGTCATCCAAACATGCCATCTGCCTCCCAGGATGGGGTTTCCACCATGGCTGTGCTCACAGGGAGGCAATCAGAGCAAGAGGAGCGGGCTCGTAGCGACACAGAGCTTGATTTCCTAGCAATGGATTTGGGGGGGTTAAGACTGCTGTGTTGATACTATAAAGGATCTTGAGCTTTCCACTGCACGGAAGGACTTACCTTAGACTTGGTGTCGGGATTTCAGTGACAGGGTTACGCATGTGTCTCATTTCCATACCTTCTGCTTTACAAATACATCTATTTTTTGGTTATTCAGGTTTTACATCACTCTGAAGACGTCCAATGTTCTTCAGAGACATGTAAATATGCACTTGTACTGTATAACTGGACAGAAAGATGATGTAAGAAAACATATTCTCATGTGTTTTTGCTAATTTGTTCATAGGAGGTAGCTAATTTGCTACCTCCACAGGTAGAATTCTTCCCACACAAACTATTCCTTATATACATACGTGAGTGCATGCATGTATTTATGTATATGTAGAGCTGCATGTGTATAATATATACTTGCCGAGAAGACCAGCCTCCAGTGTAGCTAAGTTCGCACTGGGGAAGGGAATTGCGGCAAAAAAGGGCTGGCAAGGAGCTCTTTTTGAGGGCTTTTTGAAGCCGGGCAAAGCGGCCAGCCTGTGCGGGAAGCCAGCAGCTTGTGGGCAGGCTGCTGAGGAGGCGCGGGCGGAGCCAGCACCACCAGCAGCAGATTTAAATGAGGTACTGGAGCACAGCAAGTGGTGGCTGTGTGCGGGGCAAGCAAGGAGCAGGTGGACGTCACCTGAGATCACCACAAAGGAGTCTGCACCGGAGAGGGCTGAAGGACTACCAACTTGGCCACAGAATAGCGATGGTATCCACACGGAAGAGGACCATGGTGTCTGTGTGCTCTGCATGTACCACTTCTGATGCAGCTTCCCAGATGGAGGACTGTGGAGAATGAGGAAGCTGGAGACGTGCTGCTGAGCGAGAGCTCGGCAGGTGTTCTTGCATTGATGGGAAGGAAGCCTTGGGAACAGTAAAACAATGTCTTTATATGGTATTATTTGTGTGGTATGAAATCTAGCGAGACAGTGCAAGGACAGATAACAAGGCAGAAAAGCAGATAACAGTGTATCGAAGCAGAGAGTAATGTTTGGTTAGCCTGGGCGCGTGAACACTTGTATGTAGCCAATTGTATTGCTGACTGGACATTCACTCACAACCTATCTCTGTAGAGAGCACGGCTTGTGATCAAAGGATAGAAACTATATATGCTGTAAAAATGAAACATTAAAGGTCTTTGTCTTCGTTTCACCACTTGGTGGAGTCCGTGCCCTTGGTTGCCGCAGAGGTCCTGTGGGAACATGCTGCCACTCAGACATTGGGCTGCAGGGTGTGCCCTGCTCTTATGCTGGTGTCAGATGGCATTGGTGGGCACGCCTGTGGGAGATGGGCCCAGGTAGAAGAGCTCCTCCCATTAGTGATGGAGCTCAGGGAGGAGGTAAGTAAGTTGAGGAAAATCGGAGAATGCGAGAGGGAGAAGGACTGTCAGAGTTGCACCCTGCCTCCCATAACAGAAACCAAGCAGGCAGATGGAGCCCCTGCTACAGAGAACTCCCTGTCCTCTATCTGCCAGGCTGAAGAAAGTAACTTAGAGGATAGGGGGCTGTGGGAACAAGTTCCTGCCCGATGAAGCAGGTGTGTCTCCCCAGTAACTCCTCCACCTCCCCAGGTACCTTTAAAAAACAAATATGAGACTCTGCAAAGGGAACCCAATCACAATGGGAAGGATAATTCACTGTCTACAGAGGTGCCACCAGGGTTAAGTCATACTAAACCCAGCATCAAAACATCCTCAGTTCAGAAAAAAAGACAGGTCATTGTTGTAGGCAACTCCATTCTAAAGGGAGCAGAAGGCCCAGTATGCAGACCTGACCCACTTCTCAGGAAGGTCTGCTGCCTCCCTGGGGCCTGGGTTAAAGACATAAAAAGAAAACTTCCCTCCCTGGTAAGCCCCTCAGATTATTACCCCTTCTTCATTTTTCAGGCAGGCAGAGATGAGCTGTTAACAAGAAACCCAAGGGCGATCAAAAGAGACTTCCAGGACTTGGGGTAAGTGGTCAAGGGGTCAGGAGCACAGGTAGTGTTTTCCTCTGTCATCCCAGTTGCAGGGAAGGACAAGGAAAGTAACAAGAAGAGCCAGCAGATCAATACCTGGCTCCGAGCCTGGTGTCAGAGGCACAACTTTGGGTATTTTGAGCACAGGAAGGTTTACGTGATACCAGGCCTACTGGAGACAGATGGGGTACACCTGTCTCAAAAGGGGAAGAGGGCCTTTTCACCAGAGTTGGCAGGCCTCATCAAAAGGTCTTTAAGTTTGAAGGGAGAGGGGGGGAATCCATTAGCAGAGACACAAGGGTCATCGATGGATTAGGAACTATGGCTATGCCTGGGAATGGTCAGGTAGAAGTTAGGCCTTCCTACACCAAAAAGGCGGTGGGACCAGTAGCCCAGCTGAAGTGCTTTTACACTAGTGCATGCAGCATGGGCAACAAACAGGAGGAGCTGGGAGCCATTGTGCGGTGGAAAAACTGCGATGTAGTTGCCAGCATGGAAACAAGGTGGGATAACTCACACGACTGGAGTGCTGCAATGGATGGCTACAAACTCTTCAGAAGGGACAGGTGAGGAAGGAGAGGAGGAGGGGTGGCCCTGTATGTTAGGGAGGGTTATGAATTTCAAGAACTAATTGAGGATAATAGTAGGGTCGAGTGCCTATGGGTAAGAACCAGGGGGAGGGCCAGCAAGGCTGATACCATGGTGGGAGTCTGTTATAGACCGCCCAATCAGAATGTAGAGATAGATGAAATATTCTATAAGCAGCTGGCAGAGGTCTCAAGATCACTTGCCCTTGTCCTGGTGGGAGACTTCAACCTACCAGATATCAGCTGGGCACACAATATGGCTGAGAAGGAACAGTCTAGGAGGTTCCTGGAGTGTGTTGGGAATAACTTCCTGACATAGCTGGTGAGGGAGCCAACAAGGGAGGGAGCCCTGCTGGATCTGCTGTTTGTAAATAGAGAAGGACTTGGGGATGTGACAGTTGGAGGCTGTCTTAGGCATAGTGACCATGAAACAAGAGAGTTCTCAGTTCTCAGGGAAGCAAGGAGGGGAGCCAGCAGGACTACCACCATGGACTTCCGGAGGGCAGACTTTGGTCTTTGCCTGCTTGACAGAGTCCCTTGGGAGGCAGCCCTGAAGGGCAAAGGAGTCCAGGAAGGCTGGATGTTTTTCAAGGAGGAAGTCTAAAAAGCGCAGGCGCAGGCTGTGCCTGTGCATTGTAAAGCGAGCCATCGGGGGAAAAGACTGGCCTGGCTGAACAAAGAGATAGGGTCACAGCTCAGGGAAAAAAAGAGAGTTTATGTCCTTTGGAAAAAGGGGCAGGCCACTCAGGAAGATTACAAAGGTGTTGCAAGGCTATGTAGGGAAAAGAGTAGAAAGGCCAAAGCCCAACTAGAACTTAAACTGGCTTTGCATGTTAAAAACAATAAAAAGAATTTCTATAAATATATTAGTAACAAGAGGAGGACTCGGGAGAATCTCCATGCTCTATTGGATGTGGGAAGTAACACAGTGACAAAGGATGAGGAGAAGGCTGAGGACGCCCAGGTGATCAGGCCCAGCCAGCACGGGTTCACGAGGGGCAGGTCCTGCTTGACAAACCTGATCTCCTTCTATGACAAAGTGACCTGCTTGCTGGATGAGGGAAAGGCTGTGGATGTTGTTTACCTAGACTTCAGTAAGGCCTTTGATATAATCTCCCACAGTAGCCTCCTGGAGAAACTGGCTGCCCATGGCTTGGATGGGAGTACTCTCCACTGGGTTAAAAACTGGCTGGAGGGCCGGGCCCAGAGAGTGATGGTGAATGGAGTTAAATCCAGTTGGCGGCCGGTCACGAGTGGTGTTCCCCAGGGCTCGGTACTGGGGCTGGTTCTCTTTAACATCTTTATCAATGATCTGGACAAAGGGATCGAGTGCACCCTCAGTAAGTTCGCAGGCGACACCAAGTTAGGTGGGAGTGTCAACCTGCTGGAGGGTAGAAAGGCCTCGCAGAGGGATCTGGACAGGTTGGATCGATGGGCCGAGGCCAGTGGGATGAGGTTCAATAAGGCCAAGTGCCAGGTCCTGCACTTGGGTCACACCAACCCCATGCAGCACTACAGGCTGGGGGCAGAGTGGCTGGAGAGCTGCCTGGCAGAAAAGGACCTGGGGGTGTTGGTCGACAGTCGGCTGAACATGAGCCAGTAGTGTGCCCAGGTGGCCAAGAAGGCCAACAGCATCCTGGCCTGTATCAGGAACAGCGTGGCGAGTAGGACTCGGGAGGTGATCATCCCCCTGTACTCGGCACTGGTGAGGCCTCACCTCGAGTACTGTGTCCAGTTTTGGGCCCCTTACCACAAAAAAGACATCAAGGTGCTGGAGCAGGTCCAGAGGACAACAAAGCTGGTGAGGGGTCTGGAGAGTAAGCCTTATGAGGAGAGGCTGAGGGAGCTGGGATTATTCAGCCTGGAGAAGAGGAGGCTGAGGGGAGACCTTATTGCTCTCTACAACTACCTGAAAGGAGGTTGTAGAGAGGCGGGGGTCGATCTCTTCTCCCAAGTCACAGGACAAGAGGAAATGGCTTCAAGTTGCGCCAGGGGAGGTTCAGATTGGACATCAGGAAAAATTTTTACACTGAAAGGGTTATCAAGCATTGGAATGGTCTGCCCAGGGAAGTGGTTGAGGCACCATCCCTGGAGGTATTCAAAAGACAGTTTGACATAGTGCGTAGCGACATGGTTTAGTGATGGTTTTTATCAGTTAGGTTGATGGTTGGACTAGATGATCTTAAAGGTCCCTTCCAACCTAGACAATTCTATGATTCTATGATAATGGCTAGTATTCCTGTGGGGATAGTTTGGGGTGATTATATACTTATGCTGTACTATACTGTGTTATGTTCGTTCTATTACAGGTTGTTTGACCACTATGCAGTGTGGTAACATTGCTTGAGTGAAGACTCAAAGCCACTTTAATAGACAAATATTCTCAGTCCTCCCTATCCATTCATCATTTTTGTGCTATTTTAGCCCTGATTTGTTTCTAGCTTTGCATACAGTGCATATACACAGTCCCTGCATATACACACACATGGTTATATGCACACACACTATCTCTATGTGTATGAATGCAGGTGCTGATATATGACATACACATGCAAACTCGCATGCATGTGCACATCTATCCATCATTGAAAATAAGGAAGATTTCCTTCTGAGTGTTGTCCTTGTCCACCCCGGTGAAGGGCTGGGAATGGGTGGTAGCCCCAGGGTGGTAGTAAACCACAGGGGTGTTGGGCAGGGTATCTGCAATGTGGGTCTCTGGTGCCGGCACAGGGAGCTCCTCCCAGGGGTGCCAATAGCAGCTCAACAGGCGAACGCATGCAGCGTCATTGGAGTCCCCTTCTCTGGAGATTTTCAAGACCCGCCTTGATGCAGTCCTGAATAATGTGCTCTAGGCAATCCTGCTTAGCAGGGGAGTTGGACTAGATGATCTCTAGAGGTCCCTTCCAACTCTGTCAAATCCGTGAATCAGCAATCGGGAGCATGTCTTTGCTGGTGATGCGGGATTGTGCCGTTAAATTATCTGCTGATACCTCTGACATTGCAAGGTGCTGTGGGGGCCCCACAAATCTCAACTTTTTCTGCTGCCTCTTCTTTATATTTTTTAATTAGGTTTTCTTAATTTATTTTTTTTAGCCACAGCAACTAAGCAAACTGTTCAAATTGAAACACTGAAATGAACTAAGCTGACCAATAAACTAAAACATGCCTAGAGCAAGTTGAGCAATAAATAGGTTTTTAATTTTTTTTCCCCTTCCATCTCAGTGGTGTCTGCCTCTGATAGATGATGTGACAAAGAAAGAATCTTCAATAAATTCTAAATTCTGAATACTAAATCAGCAAGCAAGAGCAGACATGTGAGATGCCATCCCCGCTCACAGTGGCTTTACTGCTGCAATACCATGATGCTGCTGCCCTGTGGGGCTTGGGTGGAGGTGCAAATGGACAGAGGGAGATGCACAGGATCCATCCATCCACATGTGATGGCTTTATCCAACCTGCCTGAGTCCACAACTCAGGCGTGACAGAGGCTTTTCCCACTGTATCCCGGCTGGAGTCTCAAAGGGAAAATATTATTCATAGATTTTAAGGCCAGGAGGGGATATTTTGCTCCACCCTGACCTCCGTTATAACACAGGCCAGGGAATTTCATAGAGGGATTCCTGCAGCAGGAACTAAAGGGGAGTGATCGGCTACTGTATTATTTTGTCTCCTGCAAGATGTAAAAAGGCTGTGATTTCTTCTAAGGGATGCCACAGAGAAGGAGAACCTGTGAGGCAGGTATTGAAGGAAATAAAAGCCCTGAGCTAAATTATACTAAAAGCATCTATGCGAACTTAATGTTGTACGCTCTTTCTCTCTTTGTCAGAGGGGTGAGTGCTGTAAAATGTTTGTCCTTGCAAAAATTGGGTGGTTTGGGAGACAAAAGAAATAGTTTCTTTAAAAGCATTTGTCACAGTTTTTGCGTCAGAAGAACTGAAATGTGAAATAATCTGACAAGGGATGTGATATAGTGTAAAGCAAGATGCTGTTAGTCACACAGTGTGTGTTGAGCCCTAGGACAGGCTTGGGCTTGGGACCTCAATTTGCAGCCTGCTTTGAAGAGAACTGAGGTGTGTTTTCCTTCTGCAGCACCTTCTATCCTCCTGGCTGTCCTATGAGTCAGGATGTGGCAGCTTTTCCTTCTCAGAAGTGGTGCAACCTCTTCGAAAGGAGCCATACATTTCTGCACAAGACATGCTCTAATATTTGGTGCAGAGTTTCAGCATAGACTTGTTTCTCGCTACAGCTCAGCCTACCTGCACCTATTTATTTTCCATGTGGTTCCCCATGAAACTTGTTGGTATCAAGAAGTTTTCACTTTCAGCCAGAGAAACTCATTGGTTTATCTGGAGTCTCACTCTGAATTATCTTCCTTTCACTGAACTTGCAGCTCAGCTTGAAGCTGACACAGGCAAATGTACATGAAGACAGCCCAGATTTGCAATTGAATCCATCAGGCTGTGCATGGCCCTGCTGAATAACCTATGGCAGAAATGAGTTCAAACTTAACAATTCAGGCATTTGGCTTCCTATTCACACTTCATCATGGTCCTAGGCTGATCAGGCCTGCGGCTCTCATTTAACTCATGAAAAGTGGAGTCCTCTGAAGTTCAGAGCCAAATTTTTGTCTAAACTCAGTCTGTAGATCCCGATTAATCTTTGTAATCTGTCTACACAGGTAAACCAGAATGACCCGGTTAAGCATCACCAGGGCGTCAGTGTAGAGCCCTCAAGTTGGCTTGAAATGGTTCATTGGAGGAAAATTAGTTTAGCCCAGCTTGCAAACGAATGGACACATTTATAAAACCAAAGTGACAGTGAAGAATTTGGGCTTGTCTCCTCCAGGAAGATTCACATGGCTTGCACATATTGCCTTGATGTGGTTAAAATGCATGTACAGACAACGATAAACTCAACCAGGCACCATTATAAATGTGACAAACAAACTGTGATGCCAAATGCAGATTACCTGTAGGTACTTTCAAACTATTGCTGCCATCAGTTCTGCCACCAGGCTTTCTGAGGACAACTCAGGTATTATCAGATTTATCACCTTTCCCTCCTCACGCCATTTCTCACAGCCAAATGCATCAGCAATTCGCCAGTTCAGTGACCATTACAATTTATTTTGCTTTTTTGCTTATTCATTTAGTCTCTGAATAATTTTGCCATATTATTTTTATCCTTTTTATATAACAAATATTATTGCAGCACCCTTCTCTCATTATTTGACCATCACCATAAAGCATGAAAGAAACAAGCTCTTGGTCCGTGGAGCACCAGTTGGAAGCACAAAGCAAGTCCAGGTGTTGGGGCACAGCAAAGTCCCCAACAAAAGTCCTGGCTCATCTTGCCTTTCTCTTCAGGTGTGGTATGCTCCCAAAAGGACTTGGAAATATCTCTGAAAATGAAACTATTGTATCCACAGGTCGCAAAATGAAAGGTAGTTCTTTTACCTGGTTGGAGGAAATGTCCTATAATAAAATTCCCATGTGCCAGTGATGTCTAGAAGCTGCCAGTGAAAACAAGGCTCTTTTGTGCTGGGTGCTGACAGGGAAACATCCCATCAAATTAAACAAGACAAAAAAGTGATATGAAAAGGACAGTGGTTCCAGCCCTGTTTTAAGCTGAGAAAGTGGCATTGCCATAAAAGCAGTATGTACGGCAGCACAAGATATGCTTCATTCTCCTCCTGCTCACTCCAGCCCAGGGCTACTCAAAATCAAAAGCCACTTTTCATTTTCCTTTGGACGAGCAGGTGGTTCAACAGAGCAGAGAGACCAGAAAGAAAAGGGAATGGAGATTTTACAACTGCGGAGCTGATACAGCTGGAGATAAAGGTGCTGCGAACTCTGGTGTCACCAATCTTTATTGCCAGGATGGTGCATATAAAAAGAAGAAACACAAAATGGTTTTCAGACAAAGCAGAGCTTAAAAATCTGGCAGCCAGAGCAGAAATAGCTGATTTTTAACTCATGGGTGGCAAAAACGGTGGAGGTTAATAGGAAAAAAAGGCAAAAAAAAAAAGTAATAACAGATGAATTGCATGAAATGGGCCTGCCTGGTAAAGGAGGAGGGTGGGGTGCTCCCGGTTAGTCTTAATTGATGTTAAAAAAAAGCTGCATCACTGTAATGAGTCCATCAGGTCAGTCCAAGGGGCTGACAGCAGGCTGGGAACAATGTGCCTCAGGGCCCCTCTCAATCGTGCTGAGAAATGTGCAGTGGGTTGCCCTTTGCTCCCTGGTGAAAGGTGCATTTCCCCAGAGAACAAGAGTCATGTGTAAAGGAACACAGGAAAATTGTGAGGAAGTTGCCTGGTCCTCTGGGAGTCAGTGCTTTTTCCATCCGAGATGAAATAAATTCATTAAACTACTTGGTAGTGACTGGCTACAAGTTTTGGCTCTGTGGGATGCAACTCCAGTTCCTGAGCACAATACCATGATGTATCTGTAAGTAACTGTTTGCTACTCGTTACCTTTCATCTTCACGATGCTTACATGGAAAAAAAGTCTTAATTAACTGCACTCCAGGGACTACAACCATCGCTGCCAACTAGACCAGGTTGCTCAAAGCCCCATCCTACCTGGCCTTGAACACTTCCAGGGATGGGGCATCCACAGCTTCTCTGGGCAAAACCTTCAGACCAGACCACTCCATGAGTGATAAAACCAAAGACAACATTCATTTTATGGGCAGACAGAGAAGATTTTTGGGGTTTTGGTAGTGACAAAAAAGGGTGAGGGAATAAGGTAAATAGGTAAAGGTAAGGGCTAGAATTTATCTCACCCAAAAAAAAGCTCTTACCAGAGACACATGAATAAGGAATTCATTATCCTCAGTTCTTCCACAGGAGCTGGCACTTGTCGAACTAAATCAGACTCCCTGCCAGAGGTGAATCTCTTTATTCCTTACTTAGGCAATTAGCAGAAAGATGGGAATAGATCCATATCAATTGGGAAGGTTTTCTCCTTCTCCCTGCAGCACCAGTTCCTACTCTTAATGCCATGGGAAGCCTCACTGTTGCTGCAGTGGTTATTAATAATAATAGTGATGCGCGGAGCAACGACTTTACAACCTTGGAGGGTTATAAAGGAGGTGTGTTTATTCAGCGCCGGACGCACATGGGATCCTTCCCAAAGATGTGCGTACCAACCCAAAACAAAGTTCTGTGTTTATGGCCTTAACTAATACATATTCAACAGGTGTGACACAACACCTATACATATGCATTAACTCTCCCCGCTTCTTATGCAAATGAATTTCCCGCCCCCCTGAGTCTGCGCAGTGCTTCTTGGTAGTGGTCGACAGGGGGTCTCAGGGATGAAGTTAGTAGTCTTCCTCGCTGTAAACTTTTCACCCCTGTGTCCGGCGCAGGCCCAGATCATCCTTGGAGGTCGTCCAAACCGCAGGCCTGGTTTTCGCTGGTTTTCGAAGCTTCGGCCTCGGCTTCAAGCGCCTTAGTGCCGTCCTCCCATCCCTTATTTGAGATAAGCAAGCACCTGCAAGGTTACACTACCCGTCTAAGACAGAAAAATAAGAAAAATACGAACTACAATTAAACACTTCAAGGTTCTATGGATACAAACAACTACTAGGCCCTCTTGTCAAATACCAATAATAACTATATCAACAAGAAAAAATGCAAAAGATACAGCACTTTCATTGGACATGAATTCTTTCACTGCTCCACTAATACTCTTCTCCCTTTTCTGCATCCAAAACTATCATCTTGCTGCAACTGATAAAAGCCCTTGGATCTACCTGCAGTCAAGGACAGGGTACAGCTGAAATGTAAATAAAACCAGAGGGAATAGTGAGGTGGGTGAAATATAATTACTCAGGCAAAGATCCCGGACACAGTGCTCCTGCACAATGCCAATATTTCTGAAATCTGAAGGGTCTTTTAGATATCTAGTATAATAAATACCATGCCTTACCGCGTTGTTATAATTGAATTTAAGGCAAATCGAGTCCGAAATAGATTCACTAAATATTTATTAAGGTAGGAAAGCAAAAGCAGCGCTGGGCGGCCGGGGAGTCGCAGCTCCACCAAGGGCCCGCAAATTCAGGCAAGCCAAGCAACCCTTTTTATCTTCACAGAGGTCGGTCTTGACATCTTCGGTACGCCCCTCTGCTTCAGGCAGTTCCGATAAAATGTTGATTACAAAATCAGCTTATACGATCTATTCTTTACATGGTTGATTGATACAAAGGCACACATTATCACCGTAAGATAACACTGTGGTTAAACAGGTGCTTAAGATAACATTGTGGTCATGTCTCTTATCAAACAGGAGGTTCTCAAGACTGCCACAATGGGTTCGTCCTTCTTGCTTAACTTGTTTGATCAGCAAATTACCCCTAGTTACTTATTACAGCGTCAGCGTCAGTCATCCACACGGGTCTGGTTCAATATCTTGCGCTTGACTAAAATATTTCTTCCAAGAAGGAATACAGGCTTTTTTTTTTTATTTTTAAGCCATCAAGAAAGCAGAAATCTCCTTCTTCCCCTGATGATTATTATCCATAGTTAATTATCTTCACTGAGAAAAATGTGTGATTTGTTTCCAGTTTGAAATCTTACAGCTTTAGTTGCCAATCCTCGGTTCTTCTTACATCTTTCCCTACTAGACCAAGGAATCCTTTGGTACCCACTGAGATATCCAGGAAGGAAATACACTCTCTCATCAATTGTCCTCCATATCTTTCTGATAAGCTGAATAGATCATGTACCTCCAGCTGTTCGTTATGGGCCAGCTTTTACCCTTCCATTACCTTGAGCTCACACACTTTAATAAAAATGCCCCGAGGTCTTTAACCACTGTAAAAAAAGTCACACAACATAAGGACAGAGCTATGAGGGGGCAAAGCCACTCATTAAAGGTGCCAAAACACCGCAGCAACAGTTTGCCCTCTGAAGCCTCAGCTCCAGCATGGTAATCTACTGAAAGTTGTGAAATATGGAAAACCATGCAGTTGGAAACTAGAAAGCACCAGATAAAGGATGCTCGCTCCGTTCTTACCCTCTTCCCCAGGCCCAATGGGGGACTGCTGCTGAAAACAGACTGGATGGACCTTTCATTTGGCTCAGTGTGGTCGTGTGAGACAAGGCCTGAAGAGCAGAACCCCGAGTAGTACTCAAATAATAAGGGGGGACGTGTTGGAACTTGTAGGACATAAACCACGGGAAACTGAAGGTAGCCATGACCATAAAAGGACTAGACAAGGACCTGAAAACAGGAACTTGACAAAAGTAGCAACACTGAGATAAGCAACATTGAGATAAGCAAGTTCCAGGCGCCCCGCCCAAAAAGGTGTTAAGGAATGTGTCCTCAAGATAAGATGATTGTTAGCATGACAGTACATCACTGACCAATCAGGTGCAGCCGCGCGAACAGCGTATGTACGAAATGACCAATCTGTTTAAAACACGCAGCTAATGTAAGCATACATAAAAGCACACAATAAATCGACGTTTAGTTTGCATCAAGCTGTGTCCCGTCTCTCAATCGCAGCACATTGGTGACCCCGACGTGATGGGTTTATGAACCGCCTAGCTGAGCGGCATGCTGCGAGTCCCACGAAACGTTGAATGAGCCGCTGAAAGGAAGCGGGAGCCGGCCGGCCTGAAATCCCTCCGGAGTAGAGAGGTGAGCTGTGGGAAACATGGGGAATCAAGCATCTTCCCCGGAAAGAGACATATATGAATTTATGAAAGGTCTTCTTAAAAAGCATGACCTCAAGGCAATGCTTAAATGGGTGCAGGTGAAAAAACCCACTGTAACTGCATCAAGTATTTTTACACGGGAACTCTTGGGATGACGTGGGGGTGAAATTATGGGACGCGGCAACAACGGGAAATGCCGAGGCTCAGCGTATGCTCCCGTGATGGAGGAGCATTTTTGAGACTCTAAAAGCCCAGGAAGGCGGAATAGAAGCCAAAGAAGGGGAAGAGGCGCCACCTTCTGGGCCACCGCGTCCCGGATCTCTAGGCGCCTACGCCGCCGGTTACCTCCCGGAGGAATACCCTTTCGATCCAGGACCGGTCGATCCGGACAAGGAACCGGACTTATACCCCCCCGACCCACACGATGTGTGGGCTAACATAAGACGACAAGCCCTGAAAGAGGGGGATCTGGAGGTTGCTAGAACAATAGTGGCTCCGGTGATTTATCAGGGCCGGGGGGGCGCGATGGGAAGCCCTATCTTTTCCGGTTATTAAAGAACTGCACCGTACCGTCACCGAGCACAGGCTTTCTTCACCCTATTTTGCGAGTCTGTTGTCTTCCGTGTTCGACACATGTGTGAGCCGATGCAGGCAGGACGCAGGAACAACCACAAAACCACGGATTAAGGGCAAAGAACAATTTAATGTCAATACCTCATGGATCCGGGAACCTCTGAAGCAGCACCCGGGCAGAGGCAGGCAAGCAGGGGACGCAGGCACTGCGGAGCGAGAGTCCTTATTAGCATGAGAGTCCTTGTTAGCAAGGGAGTGAGGGAGCTCCCACTTGCTGTTTGGGCCTGTATTTCAAGGATTCTGGCAGGCAGAGTTTTCTGCTGTGCTTTGATCTCTTCAGCAGCAGGGCAAGAATCTCAGGCGTGTTTGATAAGGTGCCCCTGAGTCCATCCCAGGCCTATGTTATCTAAGTGCAGATGTTCTACTTGTTGAGCACACAAAACTAAGCAACAATTAGTGTGATAGATGTGTTTTCCAGCACCCCACATGCGAGTCACTTGAGCGTATTTACAGTCCTCCTCGCCAATCTTCCGTTACTTTCCCACAACACATGTGTTATGACTCCTTGTGATCTAAAATCTCTAGTGCGGTTGTTATTGACTCCGACTCAATACTTGCTATGGGAATCACACTGGAGAAGGGGACTTCATGCACTCCTCCTTACATGTGTGGGTCAAAATAATGTTGCATTGGCTGTGCTGACCATGGAGCACCTTATCGGTACAGAAAAAGGTCCCAGGTGGATTCCAGCAAAGAACGTGTGACCCTTTCGTGAATCCCTGCCACAATCATTGAGTGACAACTCCAACCATCTCTCTGATCAGCAAACTTCTGAAGCCTCCAGGACTGTGAACGACTAAGATGCTGAGGGAGCCTCAGAGCGCCTGGATAGGACCAGACTTTGACTCTTGTTGCTTTGAAAGAACATGATTGGGTTCTTTTTAAGGAAAAGCTTTTTAAGGAAGCTTTTCTTGGCAGGCAAATAAAGCCTGTTTGCACCTTCAAGTGGATTTCCCAACCTGTAGCATAGCTCGAAGCCAAATCCCACAGTGGTCAGCAGGCCTTCTGCTCAACCTGGAATCTTAGCATTTATGTCATCCATTTTAGCACCGCTCCCCCAGAACACAGCACTAATCGATTACTGTGCATTACATCCCTCATTACTGAATTTATCAAAACATCATGTATTTAGTGGCTGGGGGAAAAGAGACACTCCTGCATTTCGTCATGCAAAAGGGGTTAATTACAGATTGGATAAATCTCCATGACCTAAAAAAATTGATAAAACAGATATGGAGATTAACAGGAGAATGTGTTATTTACAGCTAAATAAACATTTAACTGTATAATCCTGATTCCCATAGGAAAAACTATTAAAGTCAACATTTTACATCCATGGTCTACATTTATATAGCAGAAAATCAGAGAAGGCTGTTTTTTTTACTGTCTGGAAACAGAGTTGGTTGCTCATCTGAGGCAGCTTCCAAGCCTGGAGCTGCTGTTCTTGGAAATATTTGGAGGAGTTTGTTAAGAGTGGATTTGCTCTGGCCACAACCTGAGAGTGTCTGAGGCACTTGTATCTCCATCTCACCCCACTATCAGTGGGCCTCTCCATCTTTTTCAGCAGCATGGGTCTTGAGTTTTGGGTGTTTTTTTTTTGTTTGTTTGTTTTTTTTAAGTCTACACATCCATAAAAACCAAGCTAGAAAGATATTTCCATGGGGCTCTATCATACCATCATACCTATACTATCTAGCACTGCTGGAGACACACAGAGGTACAAATCCTAGAAGAAAAAGTGAGAAACCAATGTCTAACATGAAACAAAGCAGCCTCTGTTTGCACTTCAGCAGGAAATAATACCCTGATTCTAATTTGTAGCTCACTGCCATCACTTCCCTCACTGCAGTGGTCCATGTTACAAACATGTAACATGCTCATCACCATAATGACAGGCTTATTTATAATTAAAAGCCTTACTTAACTTTGTGGGTTTAAGCAGATAAAAGACACCAGAAAACCCAGTTGTTTGTGGAAGTCAGCCAATGTTTGGCTCATAAAATAAGTTCTTAAGGTAACTTATACTGGCACTGTAAAATATTGTTCATTATAACAGAACAGCTGAGAAAGGGAAATTAGAAAACAACATTTTCTCAGTCAGAAATTAAATAAAGTCATGTCTAAATTACAATACTGGATTGAATGCAGACAAGGACCCCATGCAGGGAGCTTATGATATATCCTTCCCACGTTTTATAGCTATTAAAAAAATTATAGGATTTTTTTTTCCTTTTCTTTTAGGCCACTTACATTTGCTCTGAACTCTCACTGTGTTTTATTTGAAGCTCTTAAAAGCACCAATGCTTATAATAAATCAATCAAGAAGTTAAATTAAGAGAAAAAAAACAAAACCACATTGACTTGTCTATACCAAACATGCACTTGGAAATCTGAACTCTGCCACCTAATGACTTACTGACTTTGCAATAAATATCACTGAGCAGGGATGACTGGGTTGTTCTGCACAGGAAAAGACATTTATAATCCAATTAAGCAGTCTTCTAATATATCTTAGCACAACCCCAATAATGTGGTGCTCTGAGCTCTTCCCCACCAATGCAGCCATTAACATCGGCAGAAATGCTCCATAGGGGCTGGACTCCACCTAACAAAGGTTGCCAACCTCAAACAACCTTTCCTTCTTGCTCTTGTCTCTGTAATGCCTGGTTCATCTATGCCCATAGGGTCACAGAGCAGCTCACCACCTTGCCAAATGCCTTCTCCATGCTGCTAACTCCTCTATCACCCTTTATCTGCCGTCTTCCTGTTTTCCTAGACCCTAGGCTCCTCCTACATAGTGCTAAGCCCTAGAAATTTAGTCTGCATGGTTTCTCAGGTGCTTTCTCAGCCACCTGTTAGCCACCCGTTAGCCACCCACCATCCTGTGCCTGGCATTTCCCTATTCCTTTGCTCTTTTTCTCACACTCGCTGCCATCTCCTTCTGGGAGTACCTGCTACGCCTTTCCTCCCAGATGTATTGAGTCTGTCAAGGCCATCTTCTTCTGCCATCATTGTTTTGAGTCTATAAAAGATTTTGGACATAACAGAAATTGCTTCTTCCTTTTTTAAACATGCAGATATGCTCTTTTTCTAAAGCTTTTCAAAATCAAACCTCTTCTCCCACTCTCAGTATCAAGAGCATTTCAAGCATCCTTCTTCACTCCAGCAGCCTACCTCACAGCTGGGGACATCAAAGGAGCTTGAGGCAAAGCTTCCCATGGGGCTTTATTAGCTAAAGGTGGGATTTATTTCACTTTCACACCTGAATAGCATCTCAGGCCAGACCAGTCAGCTGGGCTCTCTTGCAGTCAGCAAAGAGAAAGAGGCAACTCAGAGGCAGATTTACCCAACCACATTGAATCACCCACCTTAAAACCAAAACACCTTCCCTCTGGAAGCACCTCTTTCTTCCCATTAAGAAGGTATTCTAGGCTGCTATCTTCATCTTGCCTAACTAACTTCAGAAATGTGGGCACCTGGCCTAAGTTTTCCAACATAAGGTGAAGAGACTCTGCTGTTGCAAGTGTGACTTCTTGGATTGACCATGCAGCATGGTAGCTGCACAAAGCTCTCATAACATGTTACTTCAGCAAGGTCAAAGCATCAGGAAAATTCTTGTTAAGTTCATTACATTGGGCCCTTACTGACAGTTCACTGATGCTTTCATTGGAATTTAACACCTTTTGCTTCTTATGGCTTGCCTTGTCCTTGTGAAGCAATTGCCACATTTTGCTCCAGAAGGGGCTGCATTCCAGTGGAAGGTGAAGTGTTCCTGCATGTGGATTCCTGGACCTTATTCGATAAACATAAAACTTTAATATTATATTTGGATTGCTGCAAATGGAAGGTGCCTAATGCAATTTCTGCTCCCCAGAAAAATTAATTTTGTTTAATTCTGATATCTGCTGGGAAGGCTACACAGCCAGGCATCTACAGTCCAGGAGGTTCCTCCAGTGTATTGATGATAAATTCTTGACTCAGGTGGTGGAGGAGCCAACAAGGAGAGAAGCACTACTGGACCTAGTGCTGACAAACAAAGAGGGAATGGTGGTGGACATAAAGGTTGGGGGCAGCCTTGGCTGAAGCGACCATGAAAAGATAGAGTTCAGGATCGTGGGTAGTATGCACAAAACAACAAGTAGGACTGAAACCTTGAATTTCAGGAGGGCTAACTATGACCTCTTCAAGAAACTGCTGGGAGAAATCCCATGGGTTAGGGCTCTGGAAGACAGGGAGGCTCAAGAGAGCTGGACGATATTCAAATACCGCATTCTTCAAGCTCAGGATTGGTGCATCCCTAAGGAAAAAAAAAACAACAACAAACAAAACAAAAACCAGCAAGGGAAGCAGGAGACCTGCGTGGTTGAGCAGTGAGCTTCTGAAAAAGCTCAAGTGGAAGAAGGGACTGACCACTGGGGAAGACTACAAGAATGCCATTAGAGTATGCAGGGATGAAACGAGGAAAGTCAAGGCCTCCTTGGAATTAAAATTGGCAAGGGATGTCAAAGTCAACAAGAAGGGTTTCTTTAAGTACATTGGAGGGAAAAGGAAAGCTAGAGAAAATGTGGGCCCGCTGTTGAATGAGACGGGTGCCATGGTGACAGAGGATGCAGAGATGGCGGAATTGCTGAATGCCTTCTTTGCTTCATTCTTTACTGCTCAGGCCAGCCCTCGGGAGTCCCAGACTTTGGAGGAAACAGAAAAAGTCTGGACAAAAGAAGACTTCCCCTTGGTTGAGGAAGATCAAGTTAGAGACAAAGCAAGTAAACTGGATATCCGCAAGTCCATGGGTCCTGATGGAATGCACCCACGAGTGCTGAGGGAGCTGGCAGAAGTCATTGCTGGGCTGAACTCCTTTCAAAGGTCCTGGAGAACAGGCAAGATGCCCAAGGACTGGAGGAAAGCCAATGTCACTCCAGTCTTCAAAAAGGGCAAGAAGGAGGACCCGGGAAATTACAGCCTCACCTCCACCCCTGGAAAGATGATAGAACAGCTCGTTCTGGGCATCATCTCAAAGCCTATGGAGGAAAAGAAAGCTATCAGAAGTAGTCAACACGGATTCACCAAGGGGAAGTCATGTCTGACTAACCTGATAGCCTTCTACAATGGCATGACTGGTTGGATAGATGAGGGGAGGGCGGTGGATGTTGTCTGCCTTGACTTCAGCAAGGCTTTCGAAACCATCTCCCACAGCATCTTCATAGGTAAGCTTAGGAAGTGTGGGTTATATGAATAGACAGTGAGGTGGATTGAAAACTGGCTGAAAGACAGAGCTCAGAGGGTCGTGATTAGGGGCACAGGCTGTATTTGGAGGTCCGTAACAAGTGGTGTTCCCCAGGGGTCAGTACTGGGTCCTGTCCTCTTCAACATATTCATGAATGACCTGAATGAAGGGATGGAATGTACCCTCAGCAAGTTTGCTGACGATACAAAACCGGGAGGGGTGGCTGACACACCAGAAGGCTGTGCCACCATACAGCGAGACCTGGACAGGCTGGAGAGTTGGGCAGAGAGGAACCTGATGAACTTCAACAAAGGCAAGTGTAGGGTGCTGCACCTGGGGAGAAATAACCCCAAGCACCAGTAGAGGTTGGGGGCTGACCTGCTGGAGAGCAGCTCTGAGGAGAAAGACCTGGGAGTCCTGGTGGACAACAGGATGACCATGAGCCAGCAATGTGCCCTTGTGGCCAAGAAGGCAAATGGCATCCTGGGGTGCATCAGGAAGAGTGTGACCGGCAGGTCGCGGGAGGTCATCCTGCCCCTCTAGTCTGCCCTGGTGAGGCCCCATCTGGAGTCCTGTGTCCAGTTCTGGGGTCCCCAGTTCCAGAAGGACAGGGAACTGCTGGAGAGGGTACAGCAGAGAACCACAAAGATGATTAGGGGCCCGGAGCACCTCTCTGATGAGGAAGGGCTGAGGGACTTGGGTCTTTTTAGTCTGGAGAAGAGAAGACTGAGGGGTAATCTGATCACTGCTTATAAATACTTAAAGAGTGGTTGTCAGGACGATGGGGTCAGACTGTTCTCAGTGGTGCCCAGTGACAGTTCAAGAGGAAATTGGCACAAACTTGAATATAGGAAGTTCCATCTAAACATGAGGAGGAACTTCTTCACTTTGAGGGTGGCAGAGCACTGGAACAGGCTTCCCAGAGAAGCGGTGGAGTCTCCTTCTCTGGAGATGTTCAAAACCTGCCTGGACACGTTCCTGTGCAACCTGCTCTGGGTGGATCTGCTTTGGCAAGGGAGTTGGACTAGATGATCTCCAGAGGTCCCTTCCAACCCCATATCATTCTGTGATTCTTTGATTATGCTAGAGGGGTCTTTAAAAGCACCCGTGGGTGCGAGATCTGGTGATAGGCATGGGCCTTTTTTTGTGGAAAAAGCCACCAAAATCCAGGCAATTTATAAATTTATTTAATGTATAATAAGCTTAATTTGTAAGTTCATAAACTCAGTTTGCGCACAGTCTGTGGGATTGTGGGCAGCAGATGAATTATTCACAACACCACTGGACAAAGAGCTTTCCGTAGTATCTGAGACCAGAGAACAGGTAGGTGTTCACTTCTGTTCATGCAGGCACTGATGGAGGAGAGCCTATGGAGGACCAGGAGGACCAGCCCTCCTGGGGTACATGTGTACCTGTGGGCTCAGTTAAAGGTCACTCGCATAGTTAAGATTTACTTGCATCTGGAGCAACAGTGTGTGCCAGTAGTGACCTTGAGAGCAGGGGAGGAGTGAGAAATACAAGTTTTGCATCCTGAAGCACATCCTGACAAAAAACAGAGCAGAGTCTGGGAACCGAAACTTGTCTTGATAGTAGAATAATTGTTATTGTGATAAGCTCAGTAGAAGGTAAAAAATATTTTTGTAAGTCCATGATTGGGCATTATGGGGGGAGTAGGTTTGTGTCTTAGTGTATATAAGCCTCTCTGTGTAGCAATAAAGATGGTCGAATTGGATTTTTGGATTCATTTACTGCATGACCTACGAGTCCGTGATTTCTTCATACGCCACATATACCCAGTGGAAAAGGAGAGCAATATGGTGCTTTGGAAGCACTCTTCCTAGTTCCTTACCCATGATCCTGTCCTTGGTTGCCTTCTGGAGCAGCAAACTTCTGGCAAACACCTCTGCCAGGCATTAATATCTTTTTGCCATGTGGTGCCTGAATTAATTATGACCACTGTGGATATATTTGTGTTTCCATTAACATCCAGCTCCTTTTCCAATCATGCATGAGGTCCCTCCCACTCAAGCCTCCCTGTCCCGCTCCATGAGACTTTTTTAGAGCTGGATTTCCAGCAGACCAGAGATGCTCCTAAAGGGGAGAAAGTGCTTCATGGAGAAAGAGGCAGTAAAGCTGGCTTCCTCCTTCCACCTCCCCTTTTCTGCTCTTGTTATGGGCCAGGTATTCTCCTCTCACAGCACAGAAAGCTAAAGGACATGTTTGAAAGGTCCCTCCTCTCTCTGCAACTCCCGTAATTCCCTTTGACACTGTTTATTGTTTGCAATAATACAGCTGTGCCCTGTTACCTCCAGCTGCCCTAATTCGTGTTATCAGTCTGGCACCGGGGAGAGGGAGGTGAGAGGTAGGGAGGAGAGGTGAAGCCATTATGGAGCTGACAGGGCAATGAGAATGGAGCATGGTGATGGAGCACCCATCACTTGACCTGAATGCAAACATACATCCTATTGCATTGACCTTTCCCTGAGAATAATGGAGCTCCTCGTGCATCATTTGTGCTACATTGCTGGCCATTCCAAGGAGATGGTTTCTGGTAATTAAGATAGATCCCTCATATAATCCACCCACATCAACAATCAATAGGCACCTCCAGAGGGATATTTCCAGATTATTGCTATGTCAGCACAACTTTTGGAAGCTTTGTAGATCTTATCATGAGAGGTACAATCAGGAAAGCAACACAGGGGCGGTTTCTGGGGAGGCAAGGTGTTTGCAGGAGCCATGCACGTGTTTGTACGTATATATGGGTGCCCTCTCTTGTTTGGGATGAGAAATACATAAGAATTATAAACCCTAATACTGCTGTAATTAAATGTCATAGAAGAAACTCTGCACCCCTGCATGATCACAAGTCTATTATGGCAGCAAAACACACCGGCAGCAATGGTGTTTTGGAGCTTCAGAGTGGGGGTTGGCTTCGTAGCTCTTGAATTGGGATCCTCCTGCTCTAGGAGGATCTGCTTTGGCAGGGGGGTTGGACTAGAGGTCCCTTCCAACCCCATATCATTCTGTGATTCTCTAAACCAGTCCCCTGCCGTACTAACCTGAGATGATACAACATACAGTGGACTATAAGAAAATACTTCGTCCAAATTAATTCCTTCAGTCTTGTTCTTTAGCTTTTTGCCACTAAATGAAAGCTTTGAAACCAACAAAAGCTTTAGATCACTTTTTTTCTCAAGGAAACACTGTATATCAAAGAATCAAAACAGTAAGCACGTGAAGCTTGAGTCAGCTTTAGATCAAGGCCCCCAAACTTAGGTAATTTGTGTCTACATCTCAGCTATGTATCCAGGCTCCCATTATCACCCATGGAACCATGTGGAGAGCAATTCAGCTCATGTAAGAGAAGACACCTCCAGCGCTCAGCCAAATACACGCTCCAATAATTGTATTGAGGGCACAATGAGGGCACAGACACCCAGGTCATATATGGACACATACCTATAGGGGTCTTTACCTGGGCATGATCTCACCTCTGGTTTGCCCTCTATGGTGCTTGACCAGGAGAAAGCATGTTTGGCTTCAAGGCATCAATATTTTTCAAGCTGAATATGGGCCTCGGTAAGCAGGTGCCATATTTTTCAGCATCCCATAGCCTGACTCAGATTATTTGGTGGATATGGCATTTGGCTTGGCTTTGCAAAGAGATGCTTTGCACCTCCTGCCTCATTTTCATTTATGCAGCACCCTCCAACTGCAGACAAAGACCTGGCCAAGAGGTACCTCTCCTGTAGAAACATGAAGAAATGTCTGTTCTTAATGAATATAGTTATATATGATGGGTTAAGTCAGTCTCTATCATCTCCAAGACTTAAGTCTGTGACTGGCTCAAGAAATAAAGTAAAATAACTGTCAAACATTCTTACCCTTGTATTCACATAAGGTACTAACACTGGAATCAGAGGGTAAAAATGACGTTTAAAAAAATAAAACAAACACACAACGACGATATGGCTGAGCCAGTGAGGAAACTGCTGAGTGAAAGCTGTGAGCCGAAGGTGGGAGACTAATGCAGTTCTCTCAGCAGAGCAGAATAACAGAATCACCATGGTTGGAAAGGACCTCTGAGATCACAGAGTATAACCATACACACACAAAAAGAAACCCTTACAATCTCGGCCACTAGAGCATGCCCTGAAGTGCAACATCTATACATTTCTTAAATACTTCCAGGGATGGTGACTCCACCACCTCCCTGGGCAGGCTGTTCCAGTGCCTGACCACCCTCTCAGGAAAATAATTCTTCCTAATATCCAGTCCAAACCTCCCGTCACAACTCCAAACCATTTCCTCTGGTCCTGTCATTATTCCCTTGGGAGAAGAGGCCAACACCCATCTCTCTACAACCTCCTTTCAGGGAGTTGTAGAGGGCAATGAGGTCTCCCCTCAGCCTCCTCTTCTCCAAACTAAACATGCCCAGTGCCCTCAGCCTCTCCTCATAGGACTTGTTCTCTAGACCCCTCACCAGCTTGGTAGCTCTCCTTTGGACCCTTCTTGCAGTGAGGGGCCCAGAACTGAACACAGTACTCAAGGTGAGCCCTCACCAGTGCCAAGTACAGAGGCACCATCACTGCCCTACTCCTGCTGGCCATGCTATTCCTGATACAGGCCAGGATGCCGTTGGCCTTCTTGGCCACCTGGGCACACTGCTGGCTCACGTTAAGCCAGCTACCCACCAATACCCCCAGGTCCTTTTCTGCTGGGCAGCTTTCCAGCCACTCTTCCCCAAGCCTGTAGTGCTGCCTGCGGTCGTTGTGACCAAAATGCAGGACCTGGCACTTGGCCTTATTGAACCTCATCCCATTGGCCTCGGCCCATCGATCCAGCCTGTCCAGATCCCTCTGCAAGGCCTCTCTACCCTCCAGCAGGTCGACACTCCCACCTAACTTGGTGTCATCTGCAAACTTACTGAGGGTGCACACAATCCCCTCATCCATATCATCAATAAAGATATTGTTGTGGTTTCAGCCAAAATCACCGCAACCGAACCGACAGATGGCCCTTCCCCCCCCTCTCCAAAAGAGGAGAGGAAGAGATAAGGAGATTCAAAAGTTTAGAATGAACTAAACTACTTTAATGAAGAATTTAATATTAAAATTAAAAAAAAAAAGAAAATAATGAAATAGATACAAAATATACAAAACTGTATCAAGCTCCCAGGATGACAATCATGTCACCGGCAGGCACTGGGCAAGTCCCAGACTGGACTCAGCGACGGATGGGAACTGAATTCCAGCTCTGGAGTCAGGAACACACGGATTGGGATCAAAGGCAGTTGAACAGACAGGGTCCTCTTCAGACATCGGCCATCACAGGAAGAAAAAATTGACCCTTTGATCCCTCAGCTTTTATACTGAGCATGGGGCAGAAGGGATGGAATACCCCTGTTGGTCAGGTTTGGGTCACCTGTCCTGTCCGTTCCTCCCCCCCCCCCTAGGTTTTTCCATTTCCGACCCTCTAAGGGGCAAATAACGAAAATTGGCTGACCTTGGTTGTTATAGCAATAAGTATAAGCAAGGGCCTCTCTGCATACCATTCCTTGGCATTTAGCACAAATGTTGGTCTTATCATTCTGAGAACGGGCAGTTTTCTCCACAATGTGCCGTTAATTTCAGAGAGTTAGAGGAGGCCTAGCTAGAATGTAAAATTACAGAACACAAAATTGGTTCAGTTTTACTTCAAACCGGGACAGATATTAAACAATACTGACCCCAAAACTGAGCCCTGAGGGACACCACTGGTGACCAGCCGCCATCAAGATTTCACCCCATTAGGCACAACTCTCTGGGCACAGCCATCCAGCCAGTTTTTTACCTAGTGAAGAGTACACTTGTCTATGCCATGATTCGCCAGCTTCTCCAGGAGAACACTGTGGGGAATGGTGTCAAAGGCCTTACCAAAGTCCAGGTAGACAACATCCACAGCCTTCCCCCAGCCAGAAGGTGGGTCACATGGTCATAGAACGAGATTGGGTTGTTTAAGCAAGACCTCCCTTTCATAAACCCATGCTGGCTGGCCCTGATCCCTTGGCTGCCCTGCACTCGCTGCGAGAGCTCACTCAAGATGATCCTCTCCATGATCTTTCCCGGTACCGACGTCAGGCTCACGGGCCTGTAGTTCCCTGGATCCTCCTTCCGACCCTTCTTGTAGATGGGCATCACATTGGCCACCCTCCAGTCATCTGGTACCTCCCCTGTTGACCAGGATTGTTGATAAATAATGGAGAGAGGCTTGGTGAGCTCTCCCGCCAGCTCCCTGAGTACTCTTGGGTGAATCCCATCCAGCCCCATAGACTTACGCGGGTCTAGCTGCAGAAGCAGATCATTAACTACTTCCTCCTGGATTATGGGGGGGTTGTTCTGCTCTCCATCCTTATCTTCCAGCTCAGGGGGCTGAACACCCTGGGGGTAGCTGGGCTGACTATTAAAGGTGAAGGCAAAGAAGGCATTAATTATCTCAGCCTTCTCCTTGGTTGCAATGTTCCCCCCCTGCATCCAGTGAGGGATGGAGATTCTCCCTGGCTCTCTTTTTATTGTTGATGTATTTATAAAAACTTGTTTTGTTGTCCCTTATGTCAGTGGCCAAATTGAGCTCCAGCTGGGCTTTTGCCTTCCTAATTTTCTCTCTGTATAACCTAACAAGATCTCTGTACTCCTCCTGAGTTGCCTGCCCCTTCTTCCAAAGGTGGTAAACCCTCTTTTTTTTTTTTTCTTCCCCCCCCCCCCCCCAAGTCCCATCAAAAGCTCCTTGTTCATAGAGGCCGGCCATTTTCCCCACCCTTTAATCTTGCAACACATGGGGACAGCCTGCTCCTGAGTCTTTAAGATTTCCTTCTTGAAGAGCGTCCAGCCTTCCTGGACCCCTATTTATCTCCCAAGGGAATATCCCAACCAGTGTTCTGAACAGGCCAAATTCCACCCTCTGGAAGTCCAAGGTGGAGGCTTTGCTAACCCCCTTCCTTACCTCTCTAATAATTGAAAACTTGACCAATTCATGATCACTAAGCCCAAGACGGCCTCCGACCACCACATCTCCCACTAGTCCTTCTCTGTTTGTGAACAGTAGGTCTAGAGAGGCACCTCCCCAGTAGGCTCACCTACCGGTTGTATCAGGAAGTTATCTTCCACACACTTGAGGAACCTCCTAGCCTGCCCGCTCTCTGCTGTGTTATATTTCCAGGACATGTCCAGTAGGTTGAAGTCCCCAACCAGAACAAGGGCTGGCGATTACAAGACTTCAGACAGCCCCTTATAGAATACTTCATCTGCCTCCTCATCCTGGTTAGGTGGTCTATAGCAAACCCTTCCCATATAAGGGAGCAGACCCCCTTATTTGCCTTCCCCTTCATCCTTACCCATAAACACTCAACTTTATAATCACTGGAATCAAGCTCTATACAATCAAAACACTCCCTAGCGTACAGAGCCACACCCCACCTCTCCTTCCCTGCCTATCCCTTCTGAAGAGCTTATAGCCATTCATCACAGCATTCCAGTCGTGACAGTCGTCCCACCACATTTCTGTGATGGTGACTACATCATAGCTGTCCTGCTGCACAATGGCTTCCAGCTCATCCTGTTTGTTGCACGTGCTACATGCATTAGTGTAGATGTACTTGAGCTAGGCTCCCGATTTCACCCCCATCCTTGGCCCTTTACCCCTAGGCTCATTACTGGTGGTCCTGGTTTTAGCCCCTTCCCCCTTCAATTCTAATTTAAAGCCCCGTCCGTGAGCCCTGCTAACTCTTGCCCTAGTACCCTTTTCCCCCTGCGGGATAGGGCTTTCCCATCTGTTGCGAACAGGCCTGGTGTCCTGCAAATCAAACCGTGATCAAAAAACCCCAAAGTCCTGCTGGCAGCACCAACTTTGGAGCCAGACATTGATCTGTCTGGTGTTCTTCTTCACCCATTCATCATTCCCCAAGATTGAAGGTACAGAGGAGAACACAATTTGTGCTGCTGAACCCTTGACCAGTCGTCCCAAGGCCCTGAAATCTTTCTTCATTACCCTCAGACTTCTCTCTAACTCATCACTGTCTACCTGAAAGATCAAGAGGGTAGTAATCTGAGGGCCATATCAGACCAGGAAGCTTCCTGGTTACATCCCTAACATGTGCCCCAGGGAGGCAGCAGACCTCCCCGTGGGAAGGGTCTGGCCGGCATATGGGACCCTCAGTTCCCCTCAGAAGGGAACCTCCGATAACTATCGCCCTCCTCTTGCTCTTCACAGAAGCAGCCTTAATATGTAGAGCTGGCTGCTTCAGCAACTCCCTGGATGGGGCTTTATCAGCACCCTCCTTTTCCTCATCCTGCCTCCAGAGGCCCGTATCTGTTCTGTAAGGGCACCTGGGAAGGCAGGGGAGGTCTGGAGGGGACTCTCCTGCTGCCCCAAGCAGGTACCTGCTTCCATTCCCCCCCACCCTCTCCTAGTTCCCCTCCTTCTGTCTTGTGACAAGAAGGCAGGGGATCCTCTACCTCTCGTGGAGCCTCCACCTGCTGCTTTTTCCCTAAGGATGGCAGGGTGTGGCTCCACCAATCTATTTCCCTTCCACATTCCCATATGGTCCTTAATCTCTCCACTTCTTCCTTAAGCTCAGCCACCAGGCTAAGCAGATCATTTACCTGGTTGCAGCGCACACAGGCATCGTCTTTGCTGTCCTCCTGCCAGAGTGACATGCTCAGACGTTCCACGTCACCTGGACGGCTGCATGTCTCTGCGCTAGGTCAGTCTGGGTCACTACATTCCTTTTGACTGTGGCTTTGGACCGAGTGGAGACCATCTCCAGATGTTTTCTTGGGACACTGAGGGCTTCTAGTCTACCTAGCCCACCTGCTCACCCGGCTCCCACCACCCTCTACAATAGCTAGTCACCTCACCAACTGACTAATTGTTTGCTCTTACCGCCTTTAAATCTCCGTGCGGCTCCTGGCCACGCCCCCTCCACGCCTGATTGGTTGCCACGGACTTCCGGGTTCCCGCTGGGGCTGTGAGTGGGGGGGTCCCTGAGCTCGGAAACCCCTCTGTGCAGCACGGTCCAACCCTCTCCTCGGGCTTACCTCAGTCCTTGCCGCCGGTGCTGCTGCTGCTGCCGCCTCGCCTGGTAATCTCTGGCAGCCTAAAGGAGAAATGTCAAATACGGACTTTTTCTATGTTACAAAATGTCTTATTAAAGGAAAGAATGGACACAATAATTTTAATTCAGCTGAGCCATCCCTGTAGTCTGTGGTGGGAATGTAACCTAAATTTTGAGAGAAATTGTATTATTTCTCCAAGAAAGAAGCTACAAAATACAGATTCCTATTGCTCCCCAGTGGCACAGACTTAAGAAGTCAAAATAGGAGCTAAAACAGGAAACAAGTGTCCTAGACACACAGTGAAATGGAGCAATGCAGGGTAGGAGGCTGTGGAAAACATTTATCTCTGTGACCTTCCATCTCATTTATTTCAGTCCTACAAAATTAACTCTGCTCCTACTGAACTGAACTGGAGCTTAAAAGAAGGCAACAATTCTCACACATCTGTTTCAGTCACTATCATTTCCAGCTTTTGGTCTGGAAGAGACCAAGTCACAGGAGAGATTCCATCCAGCTTCAAAGTGGTCACCTGACGAGCAGGTTGCATCTTCAGTGGACGCAACGAGTCGTCACACCAAAGGAGAAGGCTTCCTTAGTGCTTTACTGTTTGCAAACACTACTTTTTTGCTCTGTTGGGAAAATAAATCCTTCATCCAACAGCACAGAGGCTGCTCTAATAGACCCATGCATCTGAGTGTGAAGGAAAGGATCACATACAATCCTCAGCAAACCCTGGAAAAATTGGGACACTTTCCTGGAGCCGGTTCACTACACATCCCTGCAGGAGATCAGCCTGGAAAGAGGAGAAATCAACCTCTCTGTCCCCATTCCCTTCTCTGCTCTGCCTCTCCTCCTCCCTACCATCTCTGCCTTCCTAATTTTTTTTTTTTTTTAATTTCTTTCTCTATGTGTCATTTTGATAAGTGGCATAAAAATCTGTGTGCAGGAAGTCTTGCAGTTAATATGTAGGAACCAGAGCACTGTGAAACTAGCTTGGTCTTCCCTTGCTTTGTGTATACAATAATTGTGCATGTGGTCTCCCTGCTGGCACCTGGAATTTGCTTGGATCCTTAGAAAAATACTGGAAAATTTCAATAAATAGAAGCTGTTAAGGTATTTCTAGTCAGTAACTGAATGGTTCTGTACAGGAGAGAACCACTGAGAAAAAAAAAAAAAAAAAACAAGATGAAGTTTTCTGCACTTTCCATTCTTTTTTAAGGGCAAAATCTGAACCAAACTACCCACTCTAACATTACGTTCTCACTACGATATTTAATACTGAAGAAAACTACTTTTATTATCTCCGCCCTTCTACAGGGAGAAATTGATACCTCATAGAGACATGGAGTAGCCATGCACAAGAGAGATGATCTCTGGTGACAACACATCTGTATCCCAACGAGAGCACCAGGGCCATGACTCCTTAGTAACCATCTCTCTTCTGTATATGCACAGGTGATAAAAAAATAAACCCAAGACCCTGAGATCCCATGATCTGTATGAGTATCAGATATGCTCCATCACCAAGAAGATTTTCACCACTTCAATATTCACGTCAACCTGACAAGCTACCAATACCCAAATGACCAAAACAGAGGCATTTCTTTCTTTCTTTACAGTACGTTTCAATATATCTTTTGATTTCAGGGTCTTAAATTTCCCTGTGTGTCAAACCCAGCTTTGCTTTTTTTATGTTGATTACTGTTTGCTCAGATTGCTCAGCCTCTTCTGTATGTGAGCCATCTGCTGTTTATAAAGCTCTCTTACAGTCAAGTTTCCTGTACAATGGCTTTATTGGTCTTTTTGCTCTTTTTCAGAGGCCACTTCTGATTTTGATCCTTTAGTTTTGTTTTGAGGGGTTTTTTTTGCATTAAAAATAAAGTCACTCAATTTTCCATGGACCCTTAGAATCACTTTTGCTGGAGGGAATATAAAACCTCCATAAGCACAAAAGTTTTCATCAGTCTCTAATAACAGGAATATCCTGGTGACTATTTTGGCTAGACACAGAGAATTAGATGCTTTGAACAGACACAATGAATATGACAGTTGCTTAGAAAAAATGTTTTTTTTCTCTCAGGGAAGATACTGACTAAAGGGAAGAAAATTAGCCAAAGACTAAACTTGATTAATTCAAATATTTTCACTGAGATCTGAGGAAAAAATTCAGCTCTGAGGTGAAAAGCTTTTGTCTTAAGTTTTACAAACTTTATGGTGTCATTGAAGAAAAGATTTCTGCACCAATCCCTTTTCCCAAAGTTAAAACATTTCCTATGAAAAGTTTTGTTGAAACTAGTCCTAGTAAAAATTGATTTGTGTCAGGTACCAACTTTAGGGAATATCTCCGAGTCATTTGCTTAAAGAGCAAGAAATAAAGCTCATTTCCTTCTTAGCACTAAGGTACCTGTCCTTTCTCCAGAAAACATCAAATAATTCAGTAATAATTATTTTTTTTTAAAAGTGCTGCCAAAAGTACAACCACGTGGTAGCAAAGTTACGTCTTTACAGAAATTATATAAATGCATATATCAATACATAAAAATAACTATAACTGCAGCAATATTTAACTAGTTTGCATGCACTTTTCAGCTACAACCACCACCCTTGCCTTATAATGTTTAAATCTGTCATGGATGTCAGATATTGCCTTCTTAAGTGGACTTAACTGTATTACAGTCTTCTGCGATAATGCTGGGCTGAAGAGTATCTCCATTTTATGTTCTTAAAGATTCATAAGAAGCTTTGCAACATTAATATCTTAGAAGGTTTACAAGAACACTTAAATAATGTGTCTTGCCTCCCTTTGCCCCTCCCAAAATAAATGTCCCAGTCTTTTCCAATTTGTGTAATGAATTGAGCCATTTTAAGAATTGTTTGGGGATTTATTCCATAGTTCTGCAGTTTGCTCATAGCCAGTGTAATTACTATCTCCACTGGTCTTATCATGTGCTAATCCTGCTTGTTTTACCAGCAGAGGAGACAAGATTTGAGAGCATAAGCATGAGGCAGGGTTTTCGCCCTGGAATTACACCCTGTGAGCCCCCCACTGCCTCATGTCTGCATAAGAAATAAAAATAAGACCTTACTTCAGCTGAAATATTATTTTTAATATGAGACAGGTGAAGGAAATTAGCTTTTCTGTGATTGTAAACAGTTATACATTGTGGAAGTTTAGCCATATTCATAGAAAGTATTTTTTATTTAGGCTTTATTTAATCTAACTGCTTTAAAGGATTTTTATCAGGTCATTATGGACAATAAATATGTGTATGTGCTTGTGTGTGTGCAGATCATCTGATGCACATGGAAGTCATAACCCTGTAACAAACCCTGCACCAGACAAGGTCTGCATGGATTAAAGTTTGCTTTGAGATTTGGCATTAACAGAAGTTTTTCCCAACTATGTAACCAAATTCCCAGCTGTGGAGTGAGAACAACCCCTCTGAAGTTTTCTATGGGCACTTCCAGGAAAATAGTAATTTTGTGGGAGAGATATTTAAGCTATTCTTTTTAATGAATTCTACCTTATTTTCCTGACAATCTCGGAGGTCTTCTGCATAAAATAAGCTTACTCCCACAAATTCAGCATTGCACACATGTATATTTCCTACACTATTCTAGCCAAATCTTCCTCTGAGCTTTCAAAATTAAGCACGAGGGCTATTTGCCCAACACATCATGGCCTGAGCTTGCCATGATGAGCTTATAGGATGTTAAGACCTGCTCTCTACTTCTGCTCACTGATGTTACCAATCTGCTTCCCACCAAGCGGCAATATTTCAATGAAAAGCAATGCAGAGAATACTTTCATCACAATTTTATTATCATGCTGGTGTTCCAGGGAGCCCTCTCTCTCCTTCAGCTATGAGCAGCAAATAACCCCGGCGAGCCAACATACACGAATGCGCCTCATTCCCTTATCTCTGCTTCTTGGTGGTGTTTAGATAAATGTCACTCAAGGCTACCATTTGCAATTCAGCCTCTCACTGTGCTTATCCAAACCAGCATGAAAACGCATTAAGAGCCCCATGCCTGCAACGGGATGGTGTAGATATGGGGAAATTGAGGGGATGGGTTGAGGGCATGGCTTGGAAGTAGTGAATGCTGGGCTTGAAAAGCATTGAAGATGAGTTATGGGACAAAGCTGATCATTACCTGCTTTTGGTGGTATCTGTTGATTGGGATGTGGACTTTGGCCAGCTCTACTCGGCGTGGTTTGGATTAGGCTGGCAAAAGGCTCACCAGATGTGAGCTAGAAACAGAGGGTTCTGTGGAGAACTTCACAGCAGGGGAAGCCCAGGGTCAAGCTGGATCACACATCCAGCATCCTAGGGGACATCTCAGAAATGTTGTGGGTGCTCTGTGGGATAAGCAGAACTCATCTGCCTTCAGGACCCCATGGACACTAAATCCACTTTAAACATGAGATGTTAAGGCAGTGTCACTCAGAAGGCACCGCAATGGAGATGATTCACTCCAGCAAAACAGCAGCTCTCAAGAGTATGAGAAAGCAAAACCTGTCCTCACCTGCAATGCACTTCTTATTGCAAGTCCGGAAAGAAGGACTGTCATGGTTTCAGCTGGGACAGAGTTGACTTGCTTACTAGCAGCTGGTATAGCACTAGTATGCAGGCTCCAGTATTGGAGTGAGCACCACTGTCCATGTTCCCTGGTGGACAGAAGTGCTCCTGGCATCGCACCAACTCTGTCTCCCTATTCCTAGGGCAGACTGTGATATACTGCGTGCTTACACTTTCATATATTCCCATAAATAATACCAAGCTTAGAAAACAACTGCAGGCAGAAATGGAGGGGGCATGAATCTCTATTTCCAAGGCAGCTGGAGTGGTTGATTGAAAAGCTCATACAATGTACCGCCACTATTCAAAATTTGGGTGTTAAATCCAAATCTATATAATCCTGCATGTTTCTTCCTTGACTAAGCACCTAAACACTAATTACATGCCTGGTTAATTCAGTAATGTATGTACATTCTGGGCTCCCTCTGCTTGTATTGCTCTCTCTCTGCTTCGGGAGATTAATGAGGTGAAGAAACAGAAGATAGTTACAAACCTGCAACTTACTGCACCTCCTAAGATGATGGTGGGAAATGTACCAAAGATCATGTTATTTTGTTAACACTGATGTGTACAGTATATAATCATAATTTAGCTGTTATACTTCTTGTCTATTAAAATAGATCCAGGACTGCAATGAACAGCACAGCTTCATGGGACTGTTTGTGCCATTGTGCTAAAATACATTTGTGTATGTAACATTTTTAGTAGGATCATTCACAAAGGGATTGCTTTGGAAAAGTATCTTTCCTTGAAGGTTTACCACCTTCAGGTTCCTTGCTTTCTCTCTGCCTTTGGGATTACTGCTGCATTTATATTGCTGAATTTTGTAAGCATAAAGCCCTGGGCCTGATTCCTCATTTATCCATTTGCTTGAGAGTCTATGGGAATTTTGGATGTACAAGACATGCTGAATTGGACCCTGTTTGATTCAGCAGTGGGGTACTCAATGTGGATATGTCCATGCTTACTTACTCAAGATATACTTAGGTGACGTGCTGAATTAGAGCCTAAATCTGCAACCATGGTCTACAAGTTGCTGCCACTGGCATGGAGGAGAGGTAGAAACTGGGTGGGAATCCTTGGGGTGTTACTTTAGGGGCCTGAATCCTAGCCAAGCTGGCTCATTCTGATATGCAAAAAGAGTATATGATGATGCTCAAGCATCAGTCCGGATTTCTTTTTTTTAAGATGACTCCTATGAGCACAGCACTGATGCTGTGTGTGGGGAGTGAGGAATTGTGGAGACGCGCTGCTGAGCTAGAGCTTGGCAGATGTTCTTGCAATGATGGAAAGGAAGCCTTGAGAACAGTAAAACAATGTCTTTATATGGTATTATTTGTGTGGTATGAAATCTAGCGAGACAGTGTGAAAAACACATAACAAGGCAGAAAAGCAGATAACAGTGTATCGAAGCAAATAATAATGACTAATTAGCCTAGGCGCATGAACACTTGTATGTAGCCAATTGTATTGCTCATAGCGGCACGTGGACAGACCCCCACAAACTATCTGTGTAGAGAGCACAGCATGTGATCAAAAGAGAGAAACTATATCTGCTGTAAAAATGAAACATTAAATGTCTTCGTTTCATCACTTGGTGGAGTCCGTGCCCTTTGTTGCTGCAGCTGTGCAATTATTCAATTTTCTCATTTCACGGAATCACGGAATTGTTGGAGTTGGAAGGGACCTCTAGAGATCATCTAGTCCAACTCCCCTGCTAAAGCAGGATTGCTCAGAGCACATTACTCAGGACTGCATCAAGGCAGGTCTTGAAGATCTTCAGAGAACAGGACTCCACACCCTCCCTGGGCAGCCTGTTCCAGGGCACTGTCATCCTCACCGTAAAGAAGTTCTTTCTCATATTTGAATGGAACTTCCTATGTTCCAGCTTGTGCCCGTTGCCCCTCGTCCTATTGCTGGGAACCACTGAAGAGTCCAGCTCCATCCACCCTCAAATACCACCCTCCATCCACCCTTTAGATACTTATAAGCATTAATAAGGTCTCCCCTCAGCCTTCTCTTCTCCAGACTAAAGAGTCCCAGCTCTCTCAGCCTTTTCTCATAAGGGAGATGCTCCAATCCCTCAATCATCTTTGTTGCCCTATGCTGGACTCTCTCCAGAAGCTCCCTGTCCCTCTTGAACTGGGGGCCCCAGAACTGGACGCAGTATTCCAGTTGTGGCCTCACCAGTGCAGAGTAGAGGGGGAGAATAACCTCCCTCGACCTGCTGGCCACACTCTTCCCTATGCAGCCCAGGATCCCATTAGCTCTCTTGGCGACACAGGCACATTGCTGGCTCATGGATAGTTTACTATCCACCAGGACCCCCAGGTCCTTCTCCTCAGTAGTGCTTTCCAGCAGGTCCACCCCTAACTTATATTGATACCTGGGGTTCTTCCTCCCCAGGTGCAGGACCCTACACTTGCCTTTATTGAACCTCATGAGGTTCTTCTCTGCCCAGCTCTCCAGCCTGTCCAGGTCACACTGGATGGCAGCACAGTCCTCTGGAGTGTCAGACAGCCCTCCCAGTTTGGTATCATCAGCGAATTTGCTGAGGATACACTTTGTCCCCTTGTCCAGGTCATTGATAAATATGTTAAACAAAACTGGACCAAGTATTGACCCCTGGGGGACACCACTGGTTACAGGCCTCCAACTTGACCCTGCTCCATTAATTACAATCCTCTGAGTCCTGTCACACAACCAGCTCTCAGTCCACCTCACTGCCCCCTCATCTAGCCCACACTTCCTTAGTTTCCTAATTAGGTTGTTATGGGAGACAGTGTCAAAAGCCTTGCTGAAGTCAAGTTAGATGACATCTGCTGCTCTCCCCTCATCCAGCCATCTAGTTGGCTATCCAGCCATCATAGAAAGCTATCAGATTGGTCAAGCACAATTTACCCTTGGTAAATCCATGTTGACCACTTCCAATAACTTCTTGTTCTTCAACGTGTTTGGAGATGACTTCCGGAACGAATCGCTCCATTATTTACCCAGGGACAGAGATGAGGCTAACTGGCCTGTAGTTTCCTGGGTCCTCCATCTTGCCCTTTTTGAAGACTGGATTGATATTTGCCTTCCTCCAGTCCTTAGGTACCTCTCCTGTTCTCCATGATCTTTCGAAGATGGCCCAGCAATAACATCTGCTAGTTCTCTCAGCACTCGCAGGTGCATTCCATCAGGGCCCATGGACTTATGGATGTCCAGTTTGGCCAAGTGGTCTCTAACCCAGTTATGCCTCTTAGTTTAGTGCTTACACTCTCATTATATTAAAGAAGAAAATAAGTCTAATGAGCCCAATTAATAATCCAAGTAAGCCCATTAACACCAAAACAGCTGAGAAGACACAGCAGTGTGGAAGTGAATGCTGTTTAAAGAAGCTCAAGGCGGTGACATAGGCTGGAGTGCTGCACAAAGACAGAAACATCATATTCCCAGACCATAGGACCTGCATAAACACTTAGAGTGGGACTTAGCTGTTGAAATGCAGGCACTTGCTGCCATTTGAGATGCCCAGGTGTGTTCAAAGCACCTTCATTAGTAAAGGTGAAAGGTGTAAAAACTTTCTAATGTCCTTCTTGTGAAAGGTGGAGTTTTCTCCCTTGTTCCCCTCTAATGGATGCTCCTGGTCCTTCTGCAAGCTTTTTCTCGCATTTCTGACACCCACTCAGAAACTGTGAAATGTCTTCTGCATCCAAACCAGAGCTGGAAGTGGGAAACTGATGTTGCATAAATATTATAGGAGGATGCCTGGATTTACCCAAATCTAGATTAATTTGATATTTGGTTCAAGTTTTGAGTCAAAGCAAAAAGTAGGGACTCACAAATACTGATCATATGGTGCAGAAAATATGAACTGAAGATTTCAATGTTTAAGACCCAGGCTAAAGAATGATGGCTCCTTGTGGAGGAATGGCTGTGTGAAAAGGGGCACGATTTAATTGCAATGAGCAACCCAGTCTTTGAAGTAGATAAAGGCCTGGAGATGACCATGAACTCTCCTGGGAAAAGCAGAAGTATGAAGAAGTAGCTACTTGGTAGATAAGATAAACGGGATCGCATCCAGCAGATGAGAGAATGTTGATGCGCGTGGACAGGGGGTCTACACCAATTGTGTGAGTGTTCTAGTCGCGTGAACAGAGACTGTAAGCCAATCGTATAACTGCCGCTCGCGCGTGCTCTGCTTGCCTGTCTATATATACTTTGTAAAAACTTGAATAAAGGGAGAACGATCATACTCATATTGAGGTTACATCGTTACTCCGGGTCCATCTCCCACTCCGACATCTGGTAGCAGAGGATGGTTCAGCACGACTGAGTTCTCCGAGACTGCGGTAAGCAGCTAGAGGAGGGGAGTGGGAAACCACGGCTGAGAGAAGCGCTGCTTTGAGCAAAAGCGGGGCAGACGCTGGTGTGAGGTCGCTCCTCACCTCTCAGGCGCAGTGATGGAAACAGAAGCTGCGGCTACGTCACTTGCTGGAATCCTCTCTAAGAGAGGGATAGAAGCACCAGCAAAACAATTAAGAAAATTAACGGCTGGGAGGAGTGCTGCTTGGGCGCATAAGCGGAGCAGACAACGGTTCGAGGTGGCCTCTCGCCTCCCAGGGAATTACGGTGCAGCAATGGAAATAGAAGCTGCAGCAACGCTACTAGCTGGAATCCTCTCTAAGAGAGGGACTGAAGTGCCAGCAAAACTGCTGATAAAGTTAATTAAATTAGGACAGCGATGGAGTCATTTTTCTGACACACATATGCTGTTTTCTGTCTCGGAATGGTGAGACTTTGGAGGGACGATGTGGCATAAATCAATCGAGGGGGATGAAAAAGAGGAGAAGGAGATAAAAGCCGTCCGCGAGCTGTGGAATGCTGTGCTAGAGACTTTAAAAGCAATGAAAGCAAAGCGGGAAGTAGCCTGTGCAGCTGCTCAAATGTTGGGTCCGGGAGCAGCCGCCTTAAAACCTCAAGGCAAGCCTGGACCTATTGCGCGGTTCTTCGGGCTGCCCGCGGTAAAGGGAACGACCGGGTCCACATGTAAAACTGTTGCTGAAATTCGAGCTAATGAGACCCCTGACCCTCCTGAGGAGGGAAAAGACTTACCGCTGAACCCCTTACAAAACTCGGAAAAAGCGGAAGTAACTGGTGCTAAGCCAAAACAGAAAAGTAATGCACATGCGGAAGTGCCTGCTCAGAAAACTCCAGCAGAGGAGGGGCCTGAAACACCTCCTCCCGCACCTCCGCCTGCCCTGTATCCACCGCTGCCCCCCTCCATCGACTCCTCTGGTCCGTCAACTCCGCCTCCCGACAAGAGTCGTAAACTGTCCTCAGACACCACAGAAAAAAATGTTACAGACAGTTTTAAGGCGGCTCGAGGAGTTAGACTTACGTATGGGAAGGAAGGAGGATAACACGACTTCATGGCTAGTGAATCCCTCAACACCTCCAAGGACTACACGCTGGAGTGGCGTTATTAGAGACGCTATATTAGAAGGACAGTGGGGAGCAGCCACTAGTCTGGGTGGAACTCCACCTTTTGCATGTCCTGTCATACAAAAAACAACACTGGAAAATGGGAACCACATGATTGGAAAATTCTACAACAAGCTCGCACCACCATCTCAACTTACGGAGTAAAATCTGAAGTCACCCAACAAATTGTCAGCTGGATTCTTTCTGCTGATCTGATGTGTCCATATGATTGTCGTAACCTAATGAGACTGTTACTCACTCCAACAGCCCATCTTTGTGATCCCAAAAAAGAGTGGGAAATGGCGACTTTTGCATGACCTACATAAAGTTAATGCACAAATGCAATCTATGGGTACATTACAACCTGGAATGCCTTCCCCTAATATGTTACCAGATGGGTGGCATATATTGATAGTAGACTTGAAAGACTGTTTCTTTACCATTCCCTTACACCCTCAAGATACACAGCGATTTGCCTTTTCTATACCGACAGTAAACAAAGCCTCACCTGCAGACCGCTATGAATGGATTGTTTTGCCACAAGGGATGAAGAACTCACCCACATTATGCCAACTTTACGTGGCATGGACACTGCAACCACTTTGGATCCAATGGCTGGACACAATTATCTACCACTACATGGATGACATTTTGTGCTGTCAAGAAAAGCCATTTTCAGACGAATCGTTACAACAACTGAGCAACATCTTGTTACAGAAGGGACTTGTTATTGCACCCTAAAAGGTGCAGTGCACTGCCCCATGGAAATATCTTGGATGGTCCATCACTGACTCCAAAATTCGACCACAGAAAACAGAACTTACAACTCAGATGCGCACACTGACTGATGTCCAAACCCTGCTTGGAGACATTCAATGGGTGCAGAACTGTGTTGGCATTTCCAATACCGACATTGCACCCTTAACAGAATTATTGAGAGGCAATCATCCAGCCGACAGTATTACTCTAACGGTGACGCAACAAGCAACACTACAACAAATTGCACAAAAACTGCAGTCGACGTGGTCATCTCGATGCATTTTAATGTTGCCAGTGTCTCTGATAATATGTAATGGCCAAGATTCACCATATGCAGTCATTTGTCAATGGCAAAAACAAAAAGGGGGAACTTGCTTCTCCCTTCTCTATCTTTGGTGATGCCACTGACAAATGCGAAGGGAAGGTAGCAAAAGAGGATGTGTTCCATGTTTTAGAATGGGTGTTCTTAAGTGTACAACCAAAAACGAGCATACAAACGCGAACTGAAACAGTACTAAAAGCATTAGAGTTATGGCAGATGTATGTCACACATATCCCAGAGTTTGGTCGCTTGAAGTATGTACACGTGACCATTGACACCTTTTCAAAAATGATCTGGGCAACCGCATTGCCCGAAGAAAAGGCACATCATGTATGTAAATACTTGCTTGCCTGTTTTGCTATATTAGGAGTGCCTGAACGCATTAAAACTGATAATGGCCCTGCTTATGTTAGTCAAAAGGTTAGAGCGTTTTTGTTAAGATGGGGGGGGTCGATCACACAACAGGGATCCCACATTCGCCTACGGGACAGGGGTTAGTGGAACGCACTCATCTAGTATTGAAGGACTATCTAGGTAAACAAAAGGGAGTAGAGACAGATGCCCAGCAAAGGCTACATCATGTGCTCTTTACATTGGACTTTCTCTGTCTCATGGGTGATCAAGAGGAACCGCCGGTGATAATTTACCATCAAAACCTTAAGTTCAATAGTACAACAACACTCCCGCAACTCAAAGTGATGTATAGAGATCTAGTCTCTGGAATTTGGATGAGGCCTGTTCCTCTTATGTTTAATGGTCGAGGTTATATGTGTGTCTCCACAGATCACGGTCCAGTATGGGTGCCCAGTAGAGCCGTAAAACCTGCTCTAACTCAACATGATCCACCTAATAACCAAGATGTTCAAGATCCTGACCCTAGGGCTATTGATCCCGGCGGTAATGACCCTTCACAAGATTGAACCCAGGGAAAATATGTGGGTTACCTGGGCTAACAAAACAGAACAACAAGCTTTTTGTCTATCGCTTACCTCTGCTATAGAGCCTTTTCAGACATGTTTGATAGAAGTATCTGACTTTAAGATAGAAGAATTTAGCAGCTATAGTGTGTATTATTAACTCAAAGTCATGGTTGCGAGGATTTTGAAGGCATGTGCTGTATGAACTTGTCCAATCACAGCGAATCAATTCATAAACAGTTGTAGTGGTTAAAAGAGCATGCAAACAAAATTCGTCAAAACCATGGGTTTTTAGATGGGTGGCTTTCTAACTTGTTTGGAAATATGCCGCAATGGTTAGTAGGCTTGCTTATTGAAGGCTTGCGCATTATAATAATCCTTGTGATCATAGGTCTGTGCTTATGTTTAGTGCTTAGTTGTATTAAGAGAACTATGTTAAAAGTAGTAAACCAAGCCTGGATTGCTCAAAAACAAGAAGGGGGAATTGTGGAGGAATGGCTGTGTGAAAAGGGGCACGATTTAATTGCAATGNACACCAATTGTGTGAGTGTTCTAGTCGCGTGAACAGAGACTGTAAGCCAATCGTATAGTTACCGCTAACGTGTGCTCTGCTTGCCTGTCTATATATACTTTGTAAAAACTTGAATAAAGGGAGAACGATCATACTCATATTGAGGTTACATCGTTACTCCGGGTCCGTCTCCCACTCCGACAGCTCCTCAGAAAACACGTTGCATCCATTTCCACAAAATAAGAACTAAATATCTGCAATACATATATCAGGCTTTTCAAAAGCCACTGCTCCTTCCTTCTCTTACTAAAAGTTCAAATGGCTTAACTCTCTTATCCATGTCCCAATGAAACTATGCTTACTGATACACATGCCCACACAAATATGCGTATATTTACACAGATATTGGAACAAATTCATCCTCTCTATATATGCACATATTTCTTTTTCTTTCTTTCCCCACTAAAATTTAGAGAAGCATCTTCTCTGCTGTACAACAGTGCACAAGGAAGCAACCTGATGGTAGCCCTGCAGTGTTATCCTCGTGTAACCCAACCCCTTGGTGGGAGCAGAGAGAGCTATCAACTCCCTTTGATTAACAGGCTGGGTAGGCTTGATGTTCACTTACCAGAATAGGGAAGATAACTTTGTAGACCACATTAATGGGGATCTACCTCTCTTACTCATTGATGACATTGAGCCTAACCATGTGGCGCTTTAGGAGCAAAGTAATTCCATCGTCTGCCTTTGATTACATCATAAATTGACACATTGCCAAGATATAAAAACATGGTTTTAATCTGTGGAGGCCAGGGCACTTCAGATGGTGCCCTCTCTCATTTGCCGAGTCTTGTGCCACAACAGAGCTATAGATCACATCTGTAATCCTGTGGAGTTCATTATCTCCTAATGCTATTTGCTTTTTTAGATCATTAGAATGAAACTTGACCTGACCTGTGAACTATGAAATTGATTGCTGCCTTTAAATGGTCAACAGCCCATTTTCTAATCAATACACTGAATAATTTTATACATATTTAAATTATATATAGCTTTAATGCTTGTTAAATTTATCTGCCACTTTCCTTCTATAGTTTCATTTGCACACATCTGAAACATGGATGGTGCTTTTACTACTCGGTGGTACCATTTAGAAAAAAAGGATGAAGAAGGAGGAAGACACAAATAAAACCTGACCTGAAACAAAAGCTGAGCCACTGATCAGAGTGCAATTCTGCTCTGAAGACTTTTAAAACATATCCTAGGATGGGTTTTGGTTTCAGATTGATACATTCCCTGATGGCTGGGATAAAAACAAGAAACTAAACCAGAATACAGTTTTGCTGTAATCATTTAAGTTTTAATAGAGTTTGTAGTGAGTGAAGGGCTTCTTTTCCCTGCCCATTGCTTTACAGAATGAAAAACAATAAGAAATGAAGGAAGATCTCCCTACAACTCCCTGAAAGGAGGGTGTAGCCACATGGGGGTCGGTCTCTTCTCCCAAGTAACAGGAGATAGCACAAGAGGAAACAGCCTCAAGTTGCACCAGGGAAGGTTTAGGATGGATATTAGGAAAAAATTCTTCACCAATAGGGTTGTCAAGAACTGGTACAGGCTGCCCAGGGAAGTGGTGGAGTCACCATCCCTGGAGGTATTTAAAAGCTGGGCAGACGTGGTGCTGAGGGACATGGTTTAGTGGTGGTTCTGTCAGTGTTAGGTTGATGGTTGGACACAATGATCTGAAAGGTCCCTTCAAACCTAGACAATTCTATGATTCTAAGATGCTGAGGTACACTCATGATGCCACTGGATTCAGTGAGAAGGAAGGTTTCTGCAATTAGTAAGGTTATTGCTGGTCCTGGGGAAGCACTGTTTAATGGTTTGGGTCTACTGGGGCTTTGCACAAGTTTATAAAGGGACGGGAAATATGGTCTCTGGACACCTTACAGACCACTTAACTTTTAAGTAGATATAATAATCTTGCTTATGCTCTGATGATTTTAGGAAATTCTCCTCTGGGCATCCTTTGGCATCCTGCCTTTGCTGTATCTTCCAAATTACCTTGTTGTCTTCATGTGCAAACTCATGTGGAGTCCCACTGACAGCCTCATTGCTCTGTCTTTTCAACCACTTAGTGAAACAGTCTTTGGTTGTTTGCAAATTCAAAAAAAGGGGGGGAAAAAAAGGTCTTCCAACCTGTCCAGTTCTCTTAGCATCTGTGCATCCCCAGAGAAAATTCACTCCAGTGTCCCAAAGCTTCCAGCCTGAGAAAGAAGCAAATTCAGACACTTGCAGTTTCAAGCTTCAAGCATCAAGCTTCCTTGTTCTGCGGGAGATGAGACCTGACAGCAACAACACAGCATTCAGAGGGAAATGCAGTCACAGATCAGGGTGGGCGTTATGCTCAGTGCAGTTACTCAAGGGTTTAGAACTCTTGATTTCATGATTGTAGACAGGTCTCTTCATCACCTGCACCTTCTCCAGCTGACAAAAGGAAATATTATATATATTCCTGTTGAAGGTCTCTAAGGATGAAGTAGTTAACTTTTGTAACTCATTTAAAGAGGAAAAGCAGTACGTGCTACTGCAAATGACAATGATGCACAAAATGATTCTTCAGTGGGTCATTTACTACCACTTGACAAGCCAATCCCTCTTGTAACGTGTGGGGGTTTTTGAACAGTTCAAGCAGATTTTTTAAAAATCTCAGACAAAAAAGGAACCAACCTCCTGCATTCCCAAAGTCACAGCCTTGCTCAGGCAATCACAGTGTGGCTTTCACTCAAATTAGTTGTTGGGGGAAAAGAGTGGGAGACGTGCCTTATTCTACACCCTAGCCTGCACTCACTGGGCTTGCAGAAGGAGCAAGATGTGACCCTTCCACTGTAGATCAAGCCAGTGCCACTGCACACAACAGCATCTCTCTGACATAAGGCACCTCCAAAATGTCTCCTGGCCTTTCCTTGCTCATCTTCAGAATTCTGTCCTGAGAAAGGAATAAAAAAATGAATTAATAAAATCAGAAACAAGCAAACAACCAGAGAAGAAAACAAATCCCCAAACCACCTGGAATGGCTTCCCTGGATTATTTCTAGTCAGGCAGGACTTAATCTTCTAGCCACTCTCATCTTTGAGAGTAAAGAGGCATTTGGCACTTATCTGAAATTAAAATGGTAAGCAGTGAAACAGGTACAGCGATCTCATCTGCATACGTCTCTGCTGTTAGCCCCTTCTTCTTGCTTGGCCATGAGCAGGGAGCTCTTGGGGAGGGCAGTGGGGGGAAGCAGCAGCTTTTGCTGTGATCTTCTACCTGCCACTGCGACACCTTGTAATACATGTCAATTTTTACTTATATTCCAGTTTTATCAAAGCAATGAGGCATGTGATAGGCTGGTAAATAATTAATATGTTTCCCAAAGACACCCAGCAGAAGGGATGACAAGCCTTGCCATTTATACTTTTATGAAACGCCAGATGAAGTGAAAGCGTCAGCAAGGGGGCAAGACGCTGGGAACAAAGTGAATTAGAAAATATCTTTCCTTCAGTAAGACTAATTTGTGTTGGGTAACCATGCTTTGCTGGGGAAGCCAATTGGAAAAGAGTGAGAGAGGCCCAGATACTGAAGTTCATCAAAGTCATCTGTTTCAGGTAAGCTCATTTTTCACCAGCCAAGGAGATATTTACCTGGAGTACAACTGTAAGGTACAGCTGACAGATTGAATGGTACAGTGCTTTATTATATTTCATACCCTGATGATTCAGTATGATAGGAAAGAGGGAGAGAAAAAGGAAGAGCTGCGGAAAAAAAAAAAGCCATCTCTTCTCTTTGCAGTGCATTTGTTGCAAACCATGACTGCAAACCGGAGGAAAGTGAGCAATGGTTTGCAGTGAATTAAGCTCCTGTGTGAGTATTTAGCTCAAAATAACCTTTGTTTCTTCTCCTTTCCTTTTTGCAAGTGGTGTCTCAGATTTCTGCCGTGAGACAACCCTACATTATATACATCATTAAGTACTTCCCCCCAGCCTGTCACCCTGGATGGCAGCAAGGGCTGACTCTTCCTATTGGCTCCCCAGGGCGCTCTGTGCTCCTGATGGGAGAGCAGAGATGCCTTCAGCTGGGCAAAGAGGTGAAAAAAGGGAGCACCTTCAAAATCATCTGTCTTTACAGCCAACCCTACAGCCACCTCCTATCAAAGTGTGCACCCTGCTTGCAGGCCACCTCCCAAGGTCCTTCCAAAGCCACCGTGTTGGAGAGTCATCAGTTTCATAGAATCATAGAATCATTCAGGTTGGAAGAGACCCTTGGGATCATCGAGTCCAACCATCTACCCTACTCTACAAAGTCCTCCCCTACACCATATCCCTCAGTACCGCATCTAAACGTTCCTTAAACACATCCAGGGATGGTGACTCAACCACCTCCCTGGGCAGCCTATTCCAATGCCCGACCACTCTCTCTGTGAAAAATTCCTTCCTAATGTTCAGTCTAAACCTACCCTGTTGGAGCTTGAAGCCGTTCCCTCTTGTTCTGTCGTTAATTACCTGTGAGAAGAGACCAGCACCAAGCTCTCTACAGTGTCCTTTCAAGTAGTTGTAGAGAGTGATGAGGTCTCCCCTCAGCCTCCTCTTCCTCATACTAAACAGTCCCAGCTCCTTCAGCCACTCTTCATATGGTTTGCTGTGCTGAAGACAACCTGACCCACCAAAGTTCAAGTGAGAGTCTAAACCCAACTTCTATAAGATCAGGAAATACCACAATTTGACCTGAGCTTGTAAATATGACTGTTACAGTCCCCGATAGCCTAAACATAGCTGTGCCTTGGAAAATAAAACTGTCAGTGGGTAATTTCAGGTACTTGGTGGGGAACATGGGGTTTTGGAGATGGGAAGTTTGCCATTTATGCCTACTGTTTCCACTCAAAAACAGACATCTCTCTCAGCTTCTGGAAAAGAGTGTGGCCAAAGCCTTTCTTATTTGGAGAACACAACCCAAATTTGATGTACAATTTCTTGTATACCTCTGCTTCTCAACAGTCAAATATCTTTTTTTCCTGGAAAAGGAGTTTATCTCTATCACAGCAAGTTTGGCTCAGAGGCCAAAATATTATAGATATTGCCACTACCGTTTTGCAGTGAGATGTCAAAGATGAGCTGAAAGAAGTATTTTAAATAAATTTGTAAGAAAATTATCGTTGTCACAGACAATATGTAGAACTTTCTGGTGTCTGATATTACCTTTACCAATAAGTCAGGGATTTCAGGTGTCTGAGCACCTGCAGATGGTCTGGGGGCAGTGGTGTGTCAGAACTAGCAGAAGCTATGCGTTATGCAGATCCTTGAGAAAAAAGGTTTGGGGTTTTCTTTCTTTGTTTATTTACTCTTCTGGCACAGCTGTAACCACTAGCATTTGGCCCAGGACCAGATTTCAGCCTTGGGGCCACAGCCAGAGGTCACATTAGCCAACCATTTGGCAGGCAGGGTCATATGCTAGAAAGGATAACATCTGGACGTCAGCTCATGTTCCACCAGATATAGTGGTGCCATTGATTCACAGAGGGCTGCCAGCTTGGTCACAACAGCCTGCCTGGCTCCAAAATATTTACTGTTTTGGTGAGAGCTAAAAGGTACCTGGCTGAATCCATCCAAATAGTGATGCTCTGTTTTAGTCCAAACCAATATGGAAAGTCACTGCTGCTGTACATGGGATTTTGTTGCCCAAGAGAGATGTTTCTGGTGGGCAGCAAATACCAACAAGGCAGAAAGACAATGATATGGGCTTTACACTTCATGACACCACTGAAAACATCTACTGAATATGGTGCAATTGTACCAGCATTTGCCCCAAAACATGTCAAGTAACTAAAAATGCAAGTTTAAATGCAAAAATGTTCAGAACTGAAGGACTCTTTCTCTAGAACCTCAGCATCACAGAATCACAGAATGATATGGGGTTGTTTTGTCCTTTTAAAGAGGTGGTTTCTTCTAAGGTATGCCCATTTCTGTTCCTCTTACAAAAAAGAATCCTTCAATAAACTAACATGCCTTTACAATGATAATATGGACTATAAAAATTATTGTGATTCATATCAGGCCACATAATGATTTAACTAATCCATCATTAATTATACAGGTTTTTACCTGCAGGGACTGCAAGAGTTTAATAATTTAAGCTGACTAAATGTTAGTACTACCCAGGCGTAATTAGAGCTGTGGGGAAAGTTTCACAAATACAGCAAAGCTGGCTATATTTCATGCTATTTGCCGCATGTAGGCAGCAGTCTGGCAGCCGAGCAGACTTTTTACATCTAAACGAACATGTTGCCAGGAAAGAGTGACCAGGAGGAGACTGGATTAAGGATGTCAGTCAACCTAAATTATAAAGGAGGTCCCAGTCCTGCAAAAGCTTAAATATGCTCTTGGTACATATGATCATCCTCATTGCAGAAGCTGTTGCAGGATTGACCCCTTTATTAAAAGTTTACATGTTGAGCACATCCTTGCACAGGTCTTAGGACATTGGGGTGTAGTGGAGCAGTTTGTGTTGCTTGTTTTGCAAGAATGGAGACGAGCTTCAAGTGCCTGCAGGCTTCACTTCAGGACCTTGGTGGCCACACTTTGTTCTACCTCTAAGTCCCATTTTACTTGCTTATAAACTGGTAATAGTAGCCTTTGCCTGTTTTGGGCTGCCTGCTTGCTGCACTCATGCACCAAAATCGTTTTGTAAACAGTATTATTTTATTAATGAGGGATGACAAGTGTGCCTTGGAGCATCAGGAGCCTACAGTGGTCCAGTGGAGAAGAAAACACCTGGAGGAGATCACAGGTTCACACACAGGCCTGTGATTTCTGAATCCAGCTTCTCTCCTGTCGGTAACAGCAAGGTAGCAATGCCTGTGTATTTAATAGTCAGCATCTGGAATAGAAATGCTTTGGTCAAAGCAACATCGAGGAGGAGGAATTCTTTGTTCTATGAAAGGTTAATGCACCTGGCTAGCAGCTGAGAGCTTTTGCATGCAGAGAGATCATTAATCCATGCAGTAATAATTTGTGAAATAAAAATCAATCTTGGAAAGGAGGCAAAGCCTCTAGTTTCAAAGTAATGGACTGCCTTTTGCACTGCATCTTGTTAAGCAAGACCCAAATACATAATGGGCTCAATTTCCTTGCAATTTCTGCAACCCAGAAAAGCTAATAGTAACCCTAAACAAAATGTATCCATACCCTGCTGCCTTTCAGGGCCTGGTAATGGCAGCTCAATTAACACAGCAATCCCGGCCATAGCAGGATGTTTTTAAATGGCAAAAGCTGCAGTATTTGTTCCAGGGAAGTGGAGCTCCTGGGCTGATGGACCTGACCTGCAGATGTGCTTGGCACCACCAGCCCTTGGTGAAAGCAGCTGATGGACACGGAGCTTTAAAGGGGCTTGGAAGCAGCCCAGCTCCGCTACACTCAGAAGGAGAAAGGGAACATTTAGAGGGTGCCCCATGGAGATATTCCCAGAGCCCCAGACAGATGCATCCACGCCTACCAGCTCCTTCATAAAAGAGTAATGGGGTCAAATCCGCTCCTTGGTTCAATACACAATGAAATATCTTTTTGCTTTCATGAGTTAAGGTGGTATCAAAGCTGCTGTGCTGTTGGCATCTGGTTTCTGACAGGATCACAAAAAGAAACACCATGCATTATCACTCACTCCTGAGGTTGAAACCTGCCCCTCTCACCCCTTTCCCTACCTCCCAGGAGCTTTAATATGAATTTTCTGCTTGGGGTGGACAGGTTTCCTGGACACTGCCACTGGAACAGATTTCACAAGCTCAGCAGCATCTCCAGGTGATTTCGGCAAGAGGGGAGACAGGCAGGCTCACTGCCAGGCTGCAACCCAGCCCCGAGTGCAGAGGTGTCACTCTGTAATACTGACAAAGTACAAAATCCAGTCCCAATAATCCTCTTAAGTCAGAACAGAAAATAACCACTGTGATTGATAACCCAAAGACAATCAAAACAGTTAAGATTTAGGGAAGGGACCATACGTACAGAATATTTCCAGAAAGAACTACACAGTTTAAAAGACTGTTTTGTTTGGGATTTTTTCTCTTTTTGGTATACTAAAAGAGAGGAAAAATAACAATTATAACCTGAAAATGCACTGAAATCAGTGACAGTTTTACCATTTATTTGAATCGGGTTTCAATCAGGCTTTTAAGGAACACAACAGAAATATCAATTAACGACAGAATAATCATTACAAGTAAACAAAGACAATAAGGAATAAATCAAAGCAACACTGGAAATCAATATCGTTCAAAGGCAGCACATTAGTTGAGTTCAGTTTGGGGAGAAGAGATTCAGCAAAATTAATGCAAAGAACTTATGGTTTGGGGTTTTCCACCACGCTCCAGGTGGTAACAGGCTGTAGAGCCATGCCCTTGATGGACATGGGTGTCCCCGGTCTGTCAGCTCTCCCATTTGTGCCCTGCAAAATGTGACTCCCCATTGGTGTAGTTTACACAGCAACCTGAGAAACTGGGTATCTGGTTCCCACTTTAATTAATGGAAATGAACATCCCGGACTCCTCTCTCAGCTGTAGAGGTGCTTTTTCAGGTGTTCACGATGCTTCAAAGGAGAGAAGGATACAGAGGCAGATATGTCTGGCAACACTAGTGGAACTTATTTCTTTCCTTTGTGCTTTAGAAATTGTCTTGTGATAAAGATGTGTTGCAGCAGAGCAACGTGGTTTTTTCAGCCTTACCAAGAGAAACTGGAGTTATGTTAACAACAATTTCATAATCCAAGGATTGCAAAAAATATACACTTTTACTTTCCCAGCTTTCAAACTATCCCTTGGGATTCCCTCCACTGCCAGAGTTGGTTTTGATGCAAATACCTCATATAAAAAAAAGTAAAGAATGTGTTAAACCAGCAACAAAACCCCTCAAACAGTAAAGCCACCTCAAGATACCTTTTGAAGAAGTGACATGAGATCTATTTTGGAACTTCTGAACTCATTTTGGAACTTCTAAACTCATTTTGACCCCCTGGCAGCTGGTTTGCATCACATCTCTTCCTTCAGCTGAGGCTGTCCAGTGATAATGTTTTGCTGTGACTCCTCTATGATTGAGCCAGAGCGAGTGGAGAAAATCATAAAATCATAGAATGGTTCAGGTTGGAAGGGACCTTAAAGATCATCCAGTTCCAAACCCCCTGCCATGGGCAGGGACACCTCCCACTAGAGCAGGTTGCTCAAAGCCCCATCCAGCCTGGCCTTGAACACTTCCAGGGATGGGGCATCCACGACTTCCCTGGGCAACCTGTTTCAGTGCCTCACCACCCTCACAGCAAATAATTTCTTCCTAATATCTAATCTAAATCTCCCCTCTTTCAATTTAAAACTGTTGCCCCTTGTCCTGTCACTACACTTCCTGACAAAGAGTCCCTCTCCGGCTCTCCTGTAGGCTCCCTTCAGATATTGAAAGGCTGCTATGAGGGCTCCCCGGAGCCTTCTCTGCTCCAGGCTGAACAACCCCAGCTCTCTCAGCCTGTCCTCATGGGAGAGGTGCTCCATCTCTCTGATCATCTTCGTGGCCCTCCGCTGGACCCTTTCCAACAGATCCATGTCCTTCCTGTGTTGAGGACTCCAAAGGTGGACACAGTACTCCAGGTGGGGTCTCACGAGCGCAGAGTAGAGGGGCAGAATCACCTCCCTCGACCTGCTGGCCACGCTTCTTTTGATGCAGCCCAGGATGCGGTTGGCTTTCTGGGCTGCCAGTGCACATCACCGGCTTGTGTTAAGCTTCTCATCCACAAGCACCCCCAAGTCCTTCTCCTCAGGGCTGCTTTCTAGCCATTCTCCGCCCAACCTGTATTTGTGCCTGGGATTGCCATGTCCCAGGTGCAGGACCCTGCACTTGGCTTGGTTAAACTTCATGTGATTTGCACGAGCCCACCTCTCAAGCCTGTCCAGGTCCCTCTGGATGGCATCCCTTCCCTCCAGCGTGTCGACCGCACCACCGAGTTTGGTGTCATCGGCAAACTTGCTAAGGGTGCACTCTGTCCCACTGTCCATGTTTCCAACAAAGATGTTGAACAGCATTGGTCCTAGTACGGACCCCTGAAGGAACACCACTCGTCACTGGCTGCCAATCGGACATTGAGCCATTGACCACAACCCTTTGAGTGCGGCCAGCCAGCCAGTTCCTCATCCACCGAGTGGTCCATCCATCAAATCCATTAGTTTCCAATTTTGAGACCAGGATGTCGTGTGGGACAGTGTCAAATGCTTTGCACAAATCCAGGTAGACAACATCTGTTGCTCTGCCCTTGTCCACCAAGCATGTGGCAGTATCGTAAAAGGCCACCAAATTTGTCAGGCACGATTTACCCTTGGTGAAGCCATGTTGGCTGTCTCCAATCACCTCCTGATTTTCCATGTGCCTTAGCAGAGATTCCAGGAGGATCTGCTCCATGATCTTGCCAGGCACAGAGGTGAGACTGACTGGCCTGTAGTTCCCTGGGTCTTCTTTTTATCCTTTTTTGAATATCAGGGTTTTGTTCCCCTTTTTCCAGTCAGCAGGAACTTTGCCAGATTGCCATGATTTCTCAAATATGATGGAAAGCAGCTTAGCAACTTCATCCACCAGCTCCCTCAGGACCCGTGGATGGATTTCATCAGGTTCCATGGACTTATGCACCTTCAGATTCCTTAAGAGGTCTCAAACCTGATCTTCTTGTACTGTGGGCAGTTCTTCATTCTCAGAGCCCCTGTTTTTGCCTTCCATGACTCGGGCAGTGTGGTTAGAGCCCTTGCCAGTGAAGACTGAGGCAAAGAACTTGTTCAGTAGCTCAGCCTTATTCATATCCTGGGAGGCCAGGTCTCCCGTTTCCTTCTGGAGAGGGCCCACAACTTCCTTAGTCTTCCCTTTGTCCCTGACATCTTTGTAGAAGTTTTTCTTATTGTCTTTGATGTCCCTGGCTAGATTTAGTTCTGCCTGGGCTTTTGCTTGCCTGATCTGGCTCCTGGCCACTCGGACAGTTTGTCTATATTCTGCCCATTCTACCTGTCCCTGCTTCCACCCTCTATAGGCCTCCTTTTTGGTCCTGAGCTTGTCCAGCAGTTCCTGTTCATCCACGCAGGCCTGCTGGCTATTTTGCCTGACTACTTCTTTTTGGGGACGCACCTCTCCTGAGCTTGGAGGAGGTGATCCTTGAAGACCAACCAGCTTTCTTGGGCCCCTCTCCCCTCCAGTTCCTTCTCCCACGCTACCCTGCCAATCAGATCTCTCAGGAGACCAAAGTCTGATCTTCTGAAGTCCAGGGTAGCGAGCTTGCTGCACACCCTCCTCGCTGCCCTATGAATCTTGAACTCCACCATTTCATGATCACTGCAGCCAAGGCTACCCTTGAACTTGACATTCTCCACCAGCCCCTCCTTGTTGGTAAGGACAAGGTCCAGCACGGCTCCTTTCCTCTTTGGCTCCTCGATCATTTGAAGAAGAAAGTTATCAATGCATTCCAAGAACTTCCTGGATTTCTTGTACCCTGCTGTGTTGTCCTTCCAACAGATATCGGGGTGGTTCAAGTCCCCCATGAGGACCAGGGTGTGCAAGCATGATGCTGCTCCTATCTGTCTATAGAGGGCCTCATCCTCCCTGTCATTCTGATGAGGTGGTCTGTAGCAGACCCCTACTGTAACATCACTTCCCCCTGTTCTCCCTTTAATCCTGACCCATAAGCTCTCCATTGGGTCTTCATCCATCCCCAGGTGGAGCTCCACACACTCCAGCTGGTTGTTGACATAGAGGGCAACACTCCCTCCCTGTCTTCCCATCCTGTCCTTCCTGAAGAGTCTGTAACCCTCCATTCCAACACTCCAGTCATAAGAGCCATCCCACCACGTCTCAGTAATGCCAATAAGACTGTAGCCCTGGAGGCGTGAGCACATCTCTAACTCCTCTTGCTTGTTCCCCATGCTGCGTGCATTTGTGTAAAGGCACTTCAGCTGGGCGCCCAATGGGGCTGGCTTACTGGCTGCAATGGCTCCATTTCCTTTGTGTTGCTCTTCAGGTGGCCTTCCTTCGTGGTGTTTTGTCTGTGATTCCCGGATTCCCTTTGCCTCAGGAGCCTCAAGGACAGGTCTGATGTTATCATCCCCCTCCCCCTTCACATCTAGTTTAAAGACCTGTCAATCAACCCTGCTATCTCTCGGGCCAGAACAGTCTTCCCCTTTTGAGAGAGGCATCTTCCATTTCCTGTTAACAAGCCCGGTGCTGTATGGGCCAACCCACTATCAATCAAAGTACCCAAAGTTGTGGTGGTGACACCAGCCACGGAGCCATATATTGATTGATTTGATCAGTCTGCTCCTCATCATCCCACTAAAAATGCCATATTTACAGAGCAATTTGCCTAATCTTACATGATAATAGGATGATAGGATGAGGGGTAACAGATTTAAGTAAAATAGGGGAGATTCAGTTTAGATATTAGGAAGAAATTCTTTCCTGTGAGGGTGGTGAGACACTAGTCCAGGTTGCCCAGAGAAGCTGTGGCTGCCCCATCCCTGGAGGGGTTCAAGGCCAGGTTGGACGGGGCTTTGAACAACCTGGTCTGGTGGGAGGCGTCCCTGCCCATGGCAGGGGGTTTGGAACTGGATGATCTTTAAGGTCCCTTCCAACCCAAACCAGTCTATGATTCTATGATAAGATGGTTCCCACTTTCCAGCTGATTTTTTAAGTCATTCTTGAAAGACAAAGAAATCCTCTGGTAAGTGAATAGCCTTGTCCTTAAGTCTGGGGGCAGCTGTCTGCTTGCAGACCCTGTATCTGCAGTGTACTGGGCTCTAAGGGCATCCTAGACCACTGCTGGGTAAAAAAAAAAAGGGGGGGAGTGTACCTTTTTATTACGTAGTGGGGTAAACTTGAGATGGTCGGCAGGCAAAGAGGGAGGGCTGGCCCTTCTGACCTTACACGCTTGGCTCCACATCTCAGCAATAGGTCACTTAGCAGATTTGGGCATTTTTTCCCCAAAAAGAATGGACTGCTGGGGGTGTGTTCGCTCAGGTTTCATCTCTTGCATGGGACATGACCTAGTTGTTTTTGCAGCAATTACCAATTTCTAGAGGCTCCTGCGTTGGAAGAGGCTGTGTGAATGGCATCTTTCTCCTTGGCTGTGACTTTCCACTCATCTTCTCTTTTCTCACTCCAGCATGAATGTACAATTAAAACACAATCAATCTCCATGACATTTGCAAAGTGTGCAGTCAGTGTACCGGCTTCCCTTTTAGCCTTGGCAAGAGCCCAAATTTCTCAGAAAAATAAGCTCTCGACTTTCCTCTCGGAGAATCTCAAGATTAAAGGTTGTTGAGTGGGGACAAATCAAGCATCAAATTTGTCATCAACAAATTAACACACTGAAGAGACTTCTCTGATTGACTTTTTCCAGGTTTAGCGGTAAGTGGGGATGGTTAATTCTAACAGTAGCAAATGATTTGCATTCAATAGCCCTGGGTCATGTGGGCAAATACAGTGTTTTAATAGAAGAGACTTATTACACCTTCCTTTATCAAAAAATAAGGGGAATGAGAGGTAAAAAACCTATTAGATGAAAAGCCTCTTGTTTGTGCTAGGAGAAAAAGAGGTGTTCCCAGTTTATTTTATTTGTCATCTCAACACAGACAGGAAGAAAAATATTAATATTTAAGACTACCTGTAGCAATTGTGTGCTTTGATTTTCTATTTATACACCCTCAAGGTGCATAGAGGGTTATCACAATGCCTCAGGTCAAACTCATAAAAACGGGAACCTCACTTTTTTTTTCCCTGTCTCCCTTTATTAGTACTGTGCAAGCTACCTTAAGCAGCATCTGACATATACAAACGGTTGCCTGTTTGATTTTCTGCAGTGTGAAGGTTGAGTTGAGTCATTTTGCACCCAATTACTTTGCAGTAAATTTGTCGGATGATTCTTGTCGTGCCGCATTGATCCAACGTGTCACCTTGAACTTGTTTATTGGCGCATCAAATTCTGAAGGCAGCCCTGTTCAATTTACCACTTCCCAATTATAGCATTTATATGATGTCACTGAAGCTTCTTGTCACATTCAGATGAGGCCATTTTCCCCCCTCCGCCACCAATCACCTGCACAGCAGTTGCCATTTTTCTCTGACCTTTCCCAAGACAGATGGTTGTTCATAAAATACATCATTAGCACGTGTCACTTTATTTTGCCTTGATTTTTTAAGTGAAAGGTACTTTGTTCAACAAAAGATTTTTCAATTTCTTCCTGGAAGATGGTGCTGCTAAATAGGATTTTTTTTGTGAGCACTACAGAAGGGGATTCATCCCCAATGGCTTCACCGAGGGATTCGCAACACAAGGCCAGGAAAGCTCCATCCTGGGCCCAGCAGAGGATCTGCATTCCCAGAGGGTCACGGGAGCTGCAAGCACCAGAACAGCTCAGGATCCATCCCAGTATTCTGACACAAAGAACAGATGTGGGGAATGGGAATTGATGTGATGTTCACCACTGGATGTGGCCTGGTCTTCCATCAGTGGTTGTAGATGAGCGCGCAGAAGCAACGGCTATTTGCTTTGCAAAGTCTTTCAGGGTTTGTGTGTGCCACCCTGAGTTTACTGATGACAGAGATGCTGAAAATAGCCTTCTTTTTTACCCTGAGGTGTCCTGTTTCTTTTTTTTAGGGCAATCCATTTGCTTTTTCAATAACTCGGGAGCTGTGCAGAGTGGGTGCAGGAAAAACATTTGAAAGTACTGCTTTCTCTTAAATCCCTATAACATTTGATGACAATAACTTAAGATATTAGCTGGCCAACTTTGTCCCTTTGAATTGATTCAGCAACGCACTTAAGCTCAGATTTCTATTGGGGCATATGCTTCAGTCTCACTATTTGGATTTAAGATGTCTATGTGGTTTCCAATTTGAAGAGCCATGAGTTGTTCATGCACAGTAAAAGTCCCTCCTCTCCCTGTGCAGAAACTCCGAGGTAACCCAGAAGACAGTCTGGACTAAGAAAGGTATTGTTGTTTGAGGCTCCCTAGGACTGAGGTCACTGTTAAAGACAAACAGAAAAGACATGCACTCTTCAACTGCATGATTTATCACTTGCCAAAATGTGCTTGAGAAAAAAGCCAGGGGAGGGCAGAGAAAAGCAACCACAGCAGAAGAAAAGATTGTCTTCTTGGCAGTTCCTCAGTTATGATGCCAGTGGTGTTTTAGAGTAGCTGGAACAAAAGCATTTCTGAATCCAATTTCATTAAGTATAATATCTTCTTGCTTGACACTCACTGTTTTACTTTCCCATTTCCCCAACAGAGGACATGATCATTTCTACATCACCAGAACTTAGAAAATAGCAGGCAGCATCTCTCTAAATTCCTGAACACCCTGGCTCGTCTCACCACACTCTCACATCCCAAGTTCACTGCTGTTTCAGCCCAACTGGTGATGCTGCAGTGGTCTGGCATGGGAGAGAGGAGCCGGCTTATGTGGGGAGGAAAATAAAGTCATCAAATGCTCTCAGGTGGAGACCTTGGATTCCAGGTGTCAGCCAGGAGCTGGCTTCTGATTTATAAACCCTGCAGGAAGGGTTATGGGTGGATGCTGGGCACCTCCTTATGCTCGCTCAGGCAAGGCGATGCTGCTGTCGGATCTTACCAGGTGGCAAGACACCGAGATGACTTCTTCTTCCCTTTGTGTTATTGGCAGCTCTTGGATGATGCTTCCATCTTGGAGCTGTTGACCCAGTCAAAAAGTCACTGCTTTTGCAATTTATTGTTCTGATCTCTCCAGCACATATTTTTAACTTCCTTTACAAGACTGGGACTCTCTCTGCCCCAAAGAGATTTTAACTATGTCCCTCCTTCAGCTTGCTCTGTCTATCTTCTTGTGCACATCTCCTGATGTCTTCTGCTTGTCTGTTATTCAGGGAAGCCAGTTTGGCTACGAGCACTAGTTTCCTTCTCCAAAGGTCTTTGTATCATAAGACACTCAAAATAACTCCAGTTCCTAGCCCTGAAAGGAATTGAAGTCTCCAAGTCCATTGGGCATTTTTGGATTGCCAAAGATTTGCTGTACACACTCAGGTGTTGTGGCAGTGGTGGCTGTGGCACAGCCAGATGTTTGGAAATGGTTTGAAATGCAACTTGGGACCATCATCATCTATCTTCTCTACCAGAGGCTTAGCAGATATTCACAGATATGCAGCAGGAGGCTATAGCTGAGGGAGTAATATCCCAGTTTCTATAGCAGGAAGCAGAGAAAAGGAGAGGGGACATCACAGGTCAAGATGGTCTTCTGAACCAGAACCAAAACCTCCTAACAGACAACCAGGAATATGAAGCCAGGGTCATTTCCAAGCACAGAAGGATGTGCTGGCTTGCCCTGCTGCTATGATAATTACTGGTGGTTCATCAGGTCAACCTTGAAGTCTCTGATACCTGTGCAAGGTTTGTACCCAATCCGCATTTTGCCAGCCAGTGTGGTTTTGATAGTCTTTAGGAGCTCTGAGAGCATTCACAAGGTATTTTCCGACCATCCAAACCTAAATTTCAGCCCTTTTCTGAGGTGTATCACACAGTAGCATATGCCTCTAGACCCATTGTATGTCTCTTAAACATGACTAGACTAGACATATATTGGGTCTGTATATATGACGTAGACAAACAGATACACAAACACATTATTTTTTTTACATGTACACGTATATAAGAAACAGAGATGAAGAGTGCAGGTGTTGGGTGGACACATTATGGATATGAGCGTGTGCATCTGCAGGTTCATGTTCAGGAGACTATTTGGCCACCTATCTGGATAGAGCCCATCTCAAGGCAGAGACACAGGTCCAGTCCTAGCCTGTTCCCTTTGGTTCCTCTCCCAGTCTTTGCTTTTCCGGTGTGTCTGGGATGTGGGAACTTTAGAGCACAGGGTGCTTTAGAACATTTGAGAGAATGTTCTACAACATTGTTCTACACAACACCCAGAGAAGTTGTGGCTGCCCCATCCCTGGAGGTGTTCAAGGCCAGGCTGGGTGGGGCTTTGAGCAACCTGGTCTATTGGGAGGTGTCCCTGCCCATGGCAGGGGGGGGTGGAACTGGATGATCTTTAAGGTCCTGTGGGAAAGTAAGAAGATTTGCGAGGAGGACTGTAAATACGCTCAAGTGACTCGCATGTGGGGTGCTGGAAAACACATCTATCACACTAATTGTTGCTTAGTTTTGTGTGCTCAACAAGTAGAACATCTGCACTTAGATAACATAGGCCTGGGATGGACTCAGGGGCACCTTATCAAACACGCCTGGGATTCTTGCCCTGCTGCTGAAGAGAT
>JAHSPS010059359.1:25471-52035 GCA_033628365.1 Calidris temminckii | reverse complement strand
CCCCACTGTTGTGATTTAACCCCGGTAGGCAGCTAAGTCCCACACAGCTGTTCTCTCACTCCCCCTCCAGTGGGATGGGGGAGCAAATTGGAATGGTAAAAGTAAGAAAATTCATGGGTTGAGACAAAGACAGTTTAAGAGGTAAAGCAAAATATATGTGCTCAAGCAAAGGAAAACAAGGATTTCATTTACTACTTCCCGTTTTCAGGCAGCTGTTTAGCCATCTCCAGGAAAGCAGGGCTCCATCACACATAATGGTCACTTAGGAAGACAGATGACAACACTGAAAATCCCCCCTCCTCCTTCCCTGCAATTTTTTATTGCAGAGCACATCATCATGTGGCATGGAATATCCCTTTGTTCATTTGAGGTCAGCTATCCTAGCTGTGTCCCCTCCCAACTTCTTGTGCACCCCCAGCCTACTCACTGGTGGGGCAGTGTGAGAGGCAGAAAAGGCCTTGACACTGCATGAGCACTGTTCAACAGTAACTAAAACATCCCTGTGTTATCAACACTCTTTTCATCACAAATCCAGAATATAGCAGTCTACAACCTAGTCTGAAGAAAATTAACTCTATCCCACCCAAAACCAGTACATCCACTGAAAAGGAAAGAGGCAGAATTAAGTGAAACACTAGTTTACAGAGAACACAAAGGAAGAGGTCAGCTGCAAGGGAAACAGACAAAAAGGACCTAATAAGGCATATACTGAAGAGCAAAGTATTTTGTTTGATAAAGAGACAGCAGCCTAGAAATGTAAGAGGCGCTAAGATATATTTCACTCTTCCCTGCTGAATATCTTTTTGTCTCCGGCTTTTCGAAAGGAAAAGATTCTGACAGTTAGGCAAAAGCTAAGCAACAGTACATTTCATAAAAAACAGTAGCAAAGATGAATGTTTGTCTTCAAATTTCCTCAAATCAAATAGAATGGAAATTTTTTTGAAGGAAAAGATAATGAGATCAGAAATGAAATCAGATCTTGTTTTGGAAGCCCTCAAAATAGCACAAACATTCTAAAGCAGAAAGCAAAACTGGCTGAGAGTTCACATTGAGTATATTAGGCAGTAATAACTTTGTTGTCTTCTTTAACCAGAATCTGGTCAAAGAATTCCATGGTAAATGTTTAACTCTGAATGGATCAATGATTTCTGGTTTTATTTTATAAAACACATCAACAAAAATAAATACTTTTAATTTATATGAAATAGAGGATACTGCCTGGACATAGGCATTGACATACAGAGCTAAGGGACTTATTGTTGATCTCTTCATGTTACATTTCCAACAAAACAGTCTCACCCCAAGTACCAGAGAAAAGAGAATAAAGAAATGACTAGTAGCGGGTCTGGCGTACTTACTAGAAGATATGCATTTTCAAATATCAGTATATTTGAGAAAATGTTTTATCTAGTATCTTCTTAACTGTTTAAATAAGCTACTTTGTAATTATATTTTTCACTGTTGCAATTACCCTATCTAAAGGTATTAGTACTAAGCTAAAAAAAAATTACAAATGTACCACTAAAGGAAATGCAGAAAAGTTTTTGACTCTGAAACTTGTGGGTTTTTTTAGGTAAAGCATCTTTATATGATAGCAATATACAAACAGAAGGGCATCTACTCATAGCATAATTCAATGGAAAAGAAAAATCAAACAGGTTCATGTCTTTATTTTCAAGTAAACAATGGTCAAAAAAATATCTTTGGGGTTGTTTTTTTCTTTTTGCAAGTAATGTTGCAACTTTCAGTACTGCTAGAATTAGCTGCCAATTAGCAGTCAATCCCCAAAAATTATTAAAAAAAAAATTTTTTTGTAATCATACACACATACACTCTCTACTCATGTATATGATGTTTAATTAGTAAAGGAAAAATAGCATATGTGCGCAGTAAGCTAATGTTATAAAAAAGCATTAAAAATATTTTCTTTTTATCTCATAAGACTTTTAAATAAATTTCTGAATCTATAAGCTTTTGAGGAAGATTGCCTTTCAACAGTCAATCTCCAGATGTATCATAGCGGCTATTTAAATTACTTCTAATATTTTTCTTCCTTCCCCAGTTTTGTAAATAGCGGACACTCAGTTAGGAACTGTTACACAGAAATATTTTCAAACAGGTCAGAGCTTAACTATTAATTCAGTATCATTAGTAAAAGTATTTGTGCAGTGCTAAGAGTTCTATGTATCTACTAAAATGAACTCACTTACATGGGTAGAGTATATTAAAAGAAACCTAACCTGAGAAATTTTGCGATATGTATGAACAAAACTACTGTTGGAAGTTAGTGAAGTTAGCTATTTAGCCTCTGAGAGAAATTATTTACATCAAGTTGACTTCTCTATTGCTAGCATTTCAGGCAAAGTTTCAATTGGTGTTTTTTGACTTTTTGCAGGGATGTATGTGTTTAATGAATTTTTTTCTTCCTGACAGTGGACGCTCATATGTTGGAGAAGTTGAAAAGAAAAAATAAAAATACACGTAAATAAAAATATTCTCATATTAGTAAAATGCTAAAACCAGCCACAGAACTGTCTATCTGTCCAGTACTATAGAAGCCATATTTACACAAGCTGCAAGTCAGCCACGGATTTTGACTCTAGTGTCAAAACTTCAAAGTGTCAAAGAAAAAGCTCCTTTTTACTTCAGAAAGAGACATGATCGTCTCCTTGGCAGCATGAAGCTAAGCCAATGTTCAATAATAGTTGCCTCGCCAGAAGACTGGCAAAAGAATTAGTGCTACTTCCAGTAGTTTATGAAAATGCCACTGGAATAGACATGTAGTCCAAAATATCTAATAAATGTGTAGACTGCTCCATAATGTAATAAAACAGCAGAAGGATTTATCTATATGCAGATTACATCTACAAAAGTAGAATTGTGAAAAGAGATTTTTCCATTACACTTACAGAAATCATTCCATTCTGAGATCAAGCACCTTATACAAAGGTGACGACTAGACTACTCCAAACGAATGACATTTTTTAAAATAGATTTTTTTCCTCTTGTGTACGGTGAATTATGAACTGTTTCTAAAGAGATATCATCTTCCTAGATCCTAACCAGTGTAACAAGACATTTTAAATAGCTAAGAACTTTAAAATACCTACAGGCCTCTCTTAGTTCTTTTTCAATAACATCAGTGTCTTTAAATTGCTTATCTTCCTTATCAGATATAGGAATCTTAAACTATCAAATCAGCTGTGACTCAAATCTAAAGTGACACCAAACTTAGAAAAATGAAAGAAAGCAAAAACATCTACAATATGGCATCTGAGGGGACGGTGCAGGGAGCAGAATCTGAGGGAAGTAGCATGGCAGTTTACATAGCAGTTTGGCTCTTCAAGAAGGGCAGAGCACTCTGCCAGTTGCCGGGTTGCTGTCTGCTCTGCTCACCCACTAGCTTAGGCTGCATCCCCAACGGTCAACCCAGCTAGATGCTGGTTCTGCAAATCTACTCAGCAGTTTGAGGTCTCCAGGGATTTAGAAGGGCTTATTAGGCAGTGCTTCAGGATCGTTGGAATAATGGTTTTAGAGACCAGGTAAGGGCTGTGCTCTGCAGCAGACAGGAATCAGCTGCCTACTCAGGCTAGCCGGGGATGAGTGGAGGCAGCCATAAAGGCAGAACTTCATTCCAGGAAAGCTGCTGTCCAGGTGGAGGTAGGCAAAGAATGTACCCCACAGTCTTGGGTGGCAGCTCCACTTGTGGAAGCTGTGCTCTGGTGGAGTCACTCAGGCAGCAGATGGATTAGGGAGGGAGAACAGGAAACAGAGTATTATTTGAGACTTTGCAAGAAATACTATGGCCCCATGGCACTGAGGTCCAAAGACTACCAGAAAAAGAGTGCCAAAAGGGAACAGACATCACCTTGGAGAAAGAGGTGCAAAGGTCTCTGGTGACCCATGGGAACAGGCTACTACTTCATTCCCCTTCCTCCTATGTACCAATCAGCAACAGCTATGAAGCATTGGCTGTGTGTGAAGCCAATGAACAAGATTCACAGGGAGAAACAACACTGGCAGCACATACTAAAAGCTGCAAAAGGAAGCGGTGAGTGCTAGCAGTGGGTCACTATCTTCTGAGAGGCACTGAGGCACACATCTGCTGGCCTGATATACAGTCAAGTGAAGTTTGCTGCTTGCCAGGAGCCAAAATCCGGGATGTCACAGAGAGACTGCCACAAGAGGTTAAAAGTACAGGGTACTATCCCCTACTTCTCTTCCATTTGGGCAGCAATGACACAGTAAAGCAAAACCTGGGCAAGATCAGGCATGACTTCAGAGCCCTAGGGGCTCAACCGAAAGGGACAGATATCCAAGTGATCTCCTTTGTCTTGCCAGTCAGGGACAGAGGTGTAGGCAGAAGTTGATGCATCATGCAGATCAACTCTTGGCTTCATGACTGATGTCGTCGACAGGGCTTTGTTTTCTACAGTCACAGGACGTTCTTTGATGAAATATTATATAAGAAGCTGGGTGAAGTCTCACGATCACTTGCCCTTTTTCGCATGGGGGACTTCAACTTACCAGATGTCTTCTGGAAAGACAATACAGCAGAGAGGAAGCAGTCTAGGAGATTCCTGAGGCGTGTGGATGGTAACTTCCTGACACAGTTGGTGAGTGAGCCAACTAGGGAAGGAGCCCCGCTGGACGTGCTGTTTATGAACAGAGAAGGACTTTTGGGTGATGTTACAGTTGGAGGCCATCTTGGGCACAGCAATCATGAAATGATAGAATTTTCAATTCTCAGAGAGATAAGCAGGGTGGTTAGCAGAACTGCTACCATGGACTTCCAGAGGGCAGAATGGCCTCTTTAGGTGCCTGGCTGACAAACTACCTTGGGAGGCCGTCCTGAAGGGCAAAGAAGTCCAGGAAAGCTGGGAATCCATCAAGAAGGAATCAAGGAATTGTCAGAGCTGGAAGGGACCTCTGGAGATCATCTGGTCAAACTCCCCTGCTAATGCAGGAACGCCTAGAGCACATCACTCAGAATGGCACCCAGGAAGCTCTTGAGATCTCCAAGAGAAGGGGAATCCAGGACATCCCTGGGCAGCCTGTTCCAGTGCTCCATCACCCTCTTCGTAAAGAAGTTTTTTCTCATATTTTAATGGAACATCCCATGTTCCAGATTTAGCCTGTTGCCCCTCGTCCTGTCACTGGGAACTACTGAAAAGAGTCTGGCTCCCTCCTCCTTCAACCCTCCTGTGAGATACTTGTCAGCATTAATAAGGTCTCCCCTCAGCCTTCTCTTCTCCAGACTAAAGAGTCCCAGCTCTCTCAGTCTTTCTTCATAAGGGAGATGCTCCAATCCTTGAATCATCTTTGTTGCCCTTTGCTGGACTCTTTCCAGTAGTTCCCTGTCCCTCTTGAACTGGGGAGCCCAGAACTGGATGCAGTATTCCAGTTGTGGCCTCACCAGTGCAGAGTAGAGGGGGAGAATGACTTCCCTTGACCTGCTGGCCACACTCTTCCCTATGCAGCCCAGGATTCCGTTGGCCTTCCTGGCCACAAGAGCACACTGCTTGCTCATTGTCATTTTGCTGTCCACCAGGACCCCTAGATCTTTCTCTTCAGAAGTTGCCTCCAGCAGGTCCACCCCTAACCTGTACTGGTGCCTGACATTTTTCTTCCCCAGGTGCAGGACCCTACACTTTTCCCTGTTGAACCTCATGAGGTTCTTCCTTGCCCAGCCCTCCAGCCTGTCCAAGTCTTGCTGGATGGCAGCACAGCCCTCCGGGGTGTCAGCCACCCCTCCCAGTTTGGTATCATCAGCAAACTTGCTGAGGATACACTCTGTCCCCTCGTCCAGGTCACTGATGAATATATTGAACAGCACTGGACCAAGTATTGACCCCTGGGGGACACCACTGGTTACAGGCTTCCAACTTGACCCCGCTCCATTATTGACACTCCTCTGAGTCCTGTCACATAGCCAGTTCTCAATCCACCTCACTGTCCCCTCATCCAGCCCATACTGCCTTAGTTTCCCAATGAGGATGTTATGGGAGACAGTGTCAAAAGCCTTGCTGAAGTCAAGGTAGATGACATCTGCTGCCCTCCCCTCATCCAGCCATCTAGTTATAACATCATAGAAGGTTATCGGATTGGTCAAGCATGATTTACCCTTGGTAAATCTGTGTTGACCAATACCGATAAATTCTTGATCTTCAATTGTTTGGAGATGATGTCCAGCATGAGCCGCTCCATTACTTTCCCTGGGACAGAAGTGAGACTAACTGGTCTGTAGTTCCCAGGGTCCTCCTTCTTGCCCTTTTTGTAGACTGGAGTGATATTTGCCTTCCTCAAGTCCTCAGGCACTTTTCCTGTTCTCCAAGATGTCTCAAAAATGATAGAGAGTAGCCCAGCGATAACATCTGCCAGTTGTCTCAGCACTCACGGGTGCATCCCATCAGGGCCCATGGACTTATGAATGTCCAGTTTGGCCAAGTGGTCTCTAGCCCACTCCTCCCCAACAGAGGGGGAGACTTCCTCTCTCCAAACCCTCTCCCTTGTCTCCAGGGTCTGGGATTCACGAGAGCCAGCTTTGGCAGTGAAAATCGAAGCAAAGAAGGCATTCATCACCGCCTTCTCTGTGTCTTCCATCACCAAGGCACACACCTCATTCATTAGCGAGCCCACATTTTCCCTAGCCTTCCTTTTTTTTTGATATATTGAAAAAAGCTCTTATTATCTTTAACTGTTGTTGCAAATTTAAGTTCTCCTTGGACTTTTGCCCTTAAGGAAAGCTTAATGGAACAGGAGCAGGCCATCCCTATGTGCCAAAAGATGAGCCAACGGGGAAGAAGACTGGCCTGGCTGAATAGAGAGCTTTGGCTGGAACTCAGGAAAAAAAGAGAGTTTATAATCTCCGGAAAAAGGGGCAGGCTACTCAGGAGTACTGCAAGGATGTCATGAGGCTATGCAGGGAGAAAATTAGAAGGACCAAAGCCCAGCTACCCCAACTTCATCTGGCTACTGCGGTAAAAGACAATAACAAATGTCTCTATAAGTACATTAACAACAAAAGCCAGACTAAGGGGACTCTCCATCCTCTATTGGATGCAAGGGGGAACATAGTGGTCAAGGATGAGGAGAAGACTGAGGTACTTAATGCCTTCTTTGCTTCAGTCTTTAATAGTAAGACCAGTTGTTCTAGGGGTACCCAGCCCCCTGAGCTGGAAGACAGGGATGGGGAGCAGAATGAAGCCCTCATAATCCAAGGGGAAATGGTTAGTGACCTGCTACAGCACCTATACATGTACAAGTCTATGGGGTTGGATGGGGTCCACCTAAGGATACTGAGAGAGCTGGCAGATGTGCTCACCAAGTCCCTTTCCATCATTTATCAGCAGTCCTGGATAACCGGAGATGTCCCAGCTGACTGGAGGCCAGCAAATGTGCCACCCATCTACAAGAAGGGCTGGAAGGAGGATCTGGGGAACTACAGGCCTGTCAGACTGACCTCGGTGCCAAGGAATTGGCTACATATAAGTGTTCATGCACCTAGGCTAATTAGTCATTATTTTTTTGTTTTGGTATATTGTTATCTATTTGTTAGCTTGCTATTTCGCGTTGCCTTCACATTACCATATAAGGACATTGTTTACTGTTCTCAAGGCCTCCTTCCTATCAGTGCAGGAACACCTGCCAAGCTCTCGCTCAGCAGCGCGTCTCTGCACAGAGGCCCAGTAAGCTTATGTCGGAGTGGGAGACGGACCCGGAGTAACGATGTAACCTCAATATGAGTANTGGGTTGCTCATCGCAAATAAATCGTGCCTCTTTTTTACACAGCCATTCCTCCACAAGCTTAGTTTTATGAAAGGCAGGTCCTGCTTCAGTAACCTGATCTCCTTCTATTATAATGTGACCCACTTAGTGCACAAGGGAAAGACTGTGGATGTTGTCTATCTATACTTCAGTAAAACCTTTGACACTGTTTCCCAAAGCATTCTCCTGGAGAAACAAGCTGCTCATGGCTTGGATGGGCGTGTTCTTCACTGAGTAAATAAACTGGCTGGATGGCCAGGCCCAAAGAGTGGCAGTGCATAGATTTAAATCCAATTGGCGTCCCTTCACAAGTGGTGTTCCTCAGGGCTTAGTATTGGGACCAGGTCTCTTTGATAGTTTATCAACATCCTAAAGGTGAGCTATGGAGACCACAGAAGTTCTAGAGAAGGCCTTTGTATCAAGATTGGAGGGGTCATCGCTAAGAGGTATCTATTACAAACCCCCCCACTCAGGATGACAAGGCCAACAAAACCTTACTTTGTCCATTCAAGGAAGTCTTTCTCCAACAGAACCTTGTCCTCATGGGTGACAAATTACCCAGACATTTGTTGGGAAAACAACACAGCAGTGCACAAATCTTCCATCAGGTTCCTGGAATACATTGAGGATGGCTTCCTGCTACAGATGCTGCACATGCCTACTAGAATTATTGCATTGCTACATTTACTGCTCGCAAAGAAAAAAGACTTGCTTGATTGCCGCGATTGAGAGACGGGACGCAGCTTGATGCAAGCAAGATGTCAGTTTATTAGGATTTCTTAGGTTCCTTATATCTATAGCAAGGACAGCGTGTCTTCTACTAATTGGCTAGTTCTAAAACATTAGGCATTTACTCATTGGTTAACATTAGCATACCTTCCTTGCCCAAATCACAAAATTATTAGCATATTCTTTTTTCAACACAATTTGCTGCCTGTGTTCCTCAACAGAGCAAGCACTCTCTGTTCCTTCTAGACAACCTTGTTATCTTGTTCCTCCCAAGGCTTGTAGCCGACGAGTTCCAGCACGTCCTCTTTTATCAGTTGTGCGATGCTTGGAGTTTTGCTAAGGCTAGCTGAACTCTGGCCTTCACTTGATAATATAACTACCAATGGTAGCCTTGGATACAGTGATCACAACACTGTGGAGTTTAAGATCCTGCAAAGCACACTAAAGACCTGTAGTAGGACAAAGACCCAGGACTTTACAAGAGCCAACTTCAACTCAGAGCCCAGCTGCAAGAGATTCCATGGGAAGCATCCATGGAGGGCAAAGGAGCTTGCGAGTGTTGGGAGTTACTGAAGAACATCTTCCTGGATGAACAAGAACAGTACATCCCGTAAAAAGGGAAAGGAAGAATGCAGAACAAGAGGCCAATCTGGCCTGACAATGAGATTTTGGCTATGCTTAAAAGCAAAAAACCAGCATACTGTCTTTGAAATGCAGCCATTGAGAACTACAAGTACCTTTATAGGGCATACATAGATGCAGTCAGGAAGACTAAGGCTCACCTAGAACTGAAATTGGCCAAAGATGTCAAGAAAAACAAGAAAGGGTTCTTCAGTTATGTGAGCAGTAAACAAAAGCACAGGGAAGACAACGGCCCATTACTAAACAAATTGGGGAAACTAGTTATTAATAATGCTGACAAGGCAGAGGTTTTCAGAATCTTCTTTTCCTCTGTCTTTATCTGTGTAGCTAGACCCCAGATCACAGGAATAAGTAGCTGCAATAACACGTGTCAACCAACCAGCAGTGAAGGAAGGGCTGTTCTGCGGCCTCTTACAAGGGCTCAACCCACATAAATCTATGGGCCCTGGATGGAGTTCAAACCAGGGTGATAGGAGAAGTGGCTGACGTTGTTGCAAGACCACTGTCTATGATGTCTGAAAAGTCATGGAGATCAGGGGATGTCTCTGATGAGTGGAATAAGGCAAATGTCATACACCTTCAAGAAGGACCCAAAAGAGGACCCAGGAATCTAAAGGTCCGTTAGTCTTCGTAGCTTATAAAAGCACGGACCCCGGTCGGTGATGCAATTAGAATCTTTTATTGTAACCAACAGGCAATTTATATAGTACCAGATTATCTTCTTTTGCAACCGACACACCCCTGCAAATCCAAACTGCCAGGCGGGCGGAATTCCCCTCCATTAGTCAGAGGCACTAGGCATTGTTTATAGGTCATCTGGAGATGCTCATGGGCCACTCTCTGTCATTCTTCCTTCTTCTTCTTCTGGTCTCTTATTCTTCCATAATCCTGTTAGCCCCTGTTCTCCCACATCTCCCTCTTTTTTGTTTAATGTACAGAATAATGACATGTGCTTTAATTCTTAATGACTACATTGAATCTATACTAATAAAACTACCATAAATTATAAAACTATTACCTAGATGCCTATAACTCTTTTACGCCATGGCTGGACACTACATATACTTCTTTTTAGTTTGTAAGGAAAGTACAGTGTGCGTTTGAGCATAGATGATGATTTATGCTTTTGTAACGCAGGGAAACAAACATGGTAACATATTAACAGATCAGGCCTGATAACAGTAAAACAAATGACACTTTTGTGAACAGAAAAGATTAACTGCATTGTCGTTTCTGATGATTGTTCGTGCTGCTCAGCTTCTAGATATAGTCGAATGAATCTTGCTGGGATCTACTTGAGACCATTTCCTGTGAAAATACAAGCATATCCTCGCCCCCAAGTTATCAATGGCACGGTGCCTTCCCATTGTCCAGTGGCCTTATCACGAATATGGGTCATTGGACGTGTTTTTAACTTTGGGGAAGCTCCAAAGTGTCGATTCACATGTGCTGTCTCTGTTTAGAAAATTCAAAACAAAAGTGGCTTTCCACAGTCCTTCCTGTAGTGGATCTTCCAGACTCCCCCTTTTTTGTTTCATTAGCAATTGCTTTAGCATTTGATGGGCACGCTCAACTATAGCCTGCCCTGTGTATGATGGTTAGTTCAACGATTGAATGAAACTGCTCTAAAAAAACCAAATGGATACAGACCCTCCTGTGTATCATGGGAAAGTGCTTCTACTTGGTGAGAAAAACAAGAAAGAATAAGATTGTGAATTGAGGCTTTCAAATTAAGGAACTTCTTATTGGACTATGCCCTGATAAGTTAGTGCAAAAAGCAATAAACTTACAAAATGAGGGGAGGGATTGTAAGATATTGTTTTTGCAAAGGAACAACTTAGTTTTTGCAGAAGAACAACTTGGCCAGTGTGCAATGAGGTAGTTAGGGACTGATTAACAACACGAAGTCTTACCAGAAGACATGCAAGAATGCTCATCCTTTAGACAAAGGAGAAACCAGTCTATGCCAGAATAGCAGTTTAACGGGAGGATGAAGGTATAAGTGAAAAGAGCTAACGAGCAATATTGCCAAAAAAGGAATAAATAAAGTAATTGATATAGGCAGAGTGATGGGGAGAAGTAAACAGGGGCAGGAGAAATGGAAGTAGTCTTAGGTGTCTCTGATGGGCGGTAACCTCTGGAGTACCCAACCAACAGGGAAACAGAGGATGGAAATTTCGGCCAGGAATAGGGAAATAAAAACAAATAGAGACAAAACCCAGTGTGCCTGCTTTCTCTTGGTCACTTTTTCTTGCAAGAATGTTTAAATAACATGTGCTTCATATTGCTCACTGCCTGAGGCATTGTTATTGGACAAAGAGCATTTCTCACAAGTATGGCCCCTTTCCTCATTGACTCCTCTAGCATTTGGAGAAGAAAGTTGTCATCGAGACATTCCAATAACTTCCTGGATTTCTTGTGCCATGTTCTCTTTTCCCACCAAAAATATTGGGGTGGTTGAAGTCCCCCATGAGGACTCCTGTCTGCCTACAGAGGGCCTCATCTGCTCTGTCTTCCTGGTCAGGTGGCCAGTAGCAGACCCTAACTGTAACATCTCCTACCCCTGCCCTCCCTTTAATCCTGACCTATAAATTCTCAGTCAGCTCTTCATCCATCCCCAGGGGGAGCTCCATGCACTCCAGCTGGACCTTGACATAGAGGGCGACACTCCCTCCTCATCTCCCCAGTCTGTCCTTCCTGAAGAGTCTTCATCCTTCTATATTCTAACACTCCAGTCATAGGAATCATCCCACCACGTCTCTGTGATGCCAATAATATTATAGCCCTGGAGTTGTGCACACATCTCTAACTCCTACTGCTTGTTCCCCATGCTACGTGCACTTCAGCTGGGAGCCCGATGGAGCTGACTTACTGGCTGGAGTGGCTGCATTTCCTTCATGCTACTCTTCATGTAGCCTTCTTTTGAAGTGTTTTAGCTCTGACTCCCTGGTTCCTATTGCCTGAGGAGCCCCTGTCTCATCTCCATAAGACTTCGAGTGTTCTGCAGAGTAACCAGCACATCCCAGAGCAACAGGTTGAGGGCCTCTGCTAGAGACCCATCCCTCAGACCTTGGAGCATCAGACCTTGGCTTGTCATGAGCAAGCTGGATTATATCCTTCTCCCCCAAAAAGCCTAGTTTAAATCTCGAAAAATTAGCCCCATTAGCTCATGAGCAAACACCCTCATCCCTCTTTGAGAAAGACAAACCACTTTCAATGCCAGCAAGCCTGGTGCCATGTAGGCCATCCTATAGTCAAATCCCCAAAATTGTGGCCGTGACACCAGCCACAATTTCCATGTATTGACAGAATGACCACAGCTGCTTCTTTCAGAGTCCCTGCCTACGACTAGAAGAAAAGAAGAAAAGACAACCTGCACTCCAGCTTCCCTTATTAACCTTCCCAAGGCCATGAAGTCTCTTGTGATTACTCTTGGGCTATAGGTTGCTCATCAACAGCCACATGGAAGAGCAGGTCATATTGATGACTATTTTGAACAAGACTGGACCCAGTACTGACCCCTGGAGATAAACTGCTAGTTACAGGCCTCCAGCTAGACTCTGCACTACTGATCATAACCCTCTGAGCCCTGCCATTCAGCCAGTTCTCAATCCAAATCTCTGTCCGCTCATCTAAACCACACTTCCTAGCTTAACTATGATTGTGTCAAAAGCCTTGCCGAAGTCCAAGTCGACGTCAAATGCTCTCCCCTGATCCACCCAGAGAGTCAAGCCATCATAGAAGGCTACCAGGTTGGTCATGCATGATTTCCCCTTGGTGAATCCATATCGGACAATTCTGAAAACCTTCTTTTCCTACACATGCTTAGAGATGACATCCAGGTTGAGCAGGTCCATCACCTTTCCAGGGAGAGAGGTGAGGCTGAGCGGCCTGTAGCTTCCTGGATCCTCCTTCTTTCCCTTTTTGAAGTTTGGAGAGACATTAGCTTTCCTCCAGTCCTCATGTCCCTCTCCTCTTCTCCATGACAATTCAAAGATTATGGAGAGTGGCTTCAGAATAACATCTGCCAGCTCCCTCAGCACTCATGGGTACAGCCCATCACGGACCATTGATTTGTGGGTGTCGAATTTGCCTAAACAAACTCTAACTTGATCATCCTTGAACAAAGGAAAGTCTTCCTTTCTCCGGACTCTCTCACTTACCTCCAGGGTATAGGATTCCTGAGGGCCTGCCTTAGCAGTAAAGACTGAAGCAAAGGAGGCAATCAGTAACTCAGCCTTTTCTGCATCCTCTGTCATCAGGGCACCTACCTCATTCATCACCCAGATCACATTGTCCCTAGTCTTCCTTTTACTACTTTTGTACATGAAGAAGATCTTCTTATTGTCCTTGTGTCCTGATTTGAGGCTATCTCTTGCCAAGTTTAATTCCAAGTGGGCCATAGCCTTCCTCGTTGCAGCCCTGCATACTCTGACAACATTCCTATATTCCTCCCAAGTGGCCATTCCCTTTTTCCATGTTCTGTAAACTTTTGAAGTTTCCATATTCTTGTAAACAGTGAAAATGATCATTTTAGGGAGACGACTCCTCCAATTGCTTTGATCATTTTAGAAAGCCATTTTTAAAAAAATTTTAAAGCCATTAGCCCTTGCCTTATTGCAAGAGGCCCTGCTAAAATGTTTGTCCCCATCTTTCCTGTAATCTCCCTTTAAGTAAAGAAAAGGCTACAATAAAGTTTCCCCAGAGCCTTCTCTTCTCCAGGCTGAACAACCCCAACTCTCTCAGCCTCTCTTCATAGGAGAGGTGCTCCAGTCCGCTGATCATATTCATGGCCCTCCGCTGGACCTGTTCTAAAAGGTCCATGCCTATCCTGTGCTGAGGGCTCCAAAACTGGATACAGTGCTGCAGGGGGGTCTCACCAGAGCAGGGTAGAGGTGGAGAATCACTTCCCTCCACCTGCTGGCCACACTTCTTTTGATGCAGCCCAGGATCTGGTTGACTTTCTGGGCTGGCAGCGCACATTGCTTGCTCATGTTGAGCTTCTTATCCGCTAGCACAGCCAAGTCCTTTTCTTCAGGGCTGCTCTCAATCCATTCTCTGCCCAATCTGTATTGATACCGTGGATTGCCCCAACCCAGGTGCAGGACCCTGCACTTGGCCTCATGTGGTTCACACAGGCCCACTTCTCAAGCCTGTCCAGGTACCTCTGTCATGTCAACTGCACCACTCAGCTTGGTGTCATACACAAACTTGCTTAGGGTGTACTCGATCCCACTCTCCGTGTCATTAATAAAGATATTGAAACGTACCGGTTGCAGTACTGACCCCTGAGGGACACCACTCAATACTGGTTTCCACTTGGATATCGAGCCATTGACTGCAAATGTTTAAAAGTGGCTGTCAAACAAAGTCCTCATCCACCAGACAGTCCACCCATCAAATCCATATCTCTCCAATTTAGAGAGAAGGATATTGTAGGGGACAACGTCAAAGGCCTTAGAGAAGTCCAGATAGAAAACATCAATAGTTCTTTCCTTGTCCACTGATATAGTCATTCCATCATAGAAGGCCACTAGGTTGGTCTGGCAGGAATTGCCCTCGATGAAGCCATGCTGGCTCTCTCAGATCACCTCCATGTCCTCCATGTGTCTTAACATAGCTTGCACGAGGATCTGTACCATGAGCTTCCCAGGAACAGAGGTGAGGCTGACAGGTTGGTAGTTCCCAGTGTCCTCCTTTCTATCCTTTTAAAAAAATAGGTTCAATGTTTCCATTTTTCCAATCCCCATGGAATTCACCTGACTGCTATGACATTTCAAATATGTGCTTGACTTTGCTAGCACAACTACTTTGATTTAGCAGCTATTTAAAATTTGTCATTGATGTAAGATGGATTGAGAGGTTGAATTTAAGAACTTAATCTTTTACAAGTTTATGGGTTTACAAAGTGAGTAAACAAAATAATTGAACAACATCTTAGTTACAGATTCGAAAATGACAAGATTCACATTAATTTAATAGAGGGTAATGCTACTGAGCCGAAAGGTGGTGCTTTTAGGTCCTACACATTAACGGATGGACAAAAGAGCATCCACATCCATAAAGCTAATGTGTGTCTGACAAGATATGGGTGGAGAGGAGGATGAGAGACACTAGCTTATAGTTAAAATTTCCCTTTCTCAGCCTTAAGATAAATACTCATGATGCATCAGCAGTCCTCAGTGTGTGATAGTTGAGGCTTGAGAAGGGTCTTCTCCTGCCCTGGCCTTGAGATGTCATCCTGAGTGTTATCTCAACTTAGGGGAGTTACTGGCCACAGCCCGCTGAGATCCGGAAGAGATCAAAGGGTCTTTACTAGAATTGATACTTATAGGATCTGAGAAAATTTACTTTCGTCAGATACTTTTCAACTCCGGCCCAACTCTGTTGATAATTATGCAAGCCCAGGACTTTCTAGATCTTTGGGCCCCTCTGTGGCCACGATCCATATAGTGTCAGGAGTGATCTATTATAGTTATTAGCTTCAAGAAGTAGGAGCCATGGGGACTAGGCACACTATTTTGTCTGTCTGTTTCTCTCTACCTTTTCTTCCTTTCACGTTAGACCATTATGTTATATTCTTGTCCATTCTTTTGTTCTCTGGTCCAGTTTGGGAGGGAGATCACACCAAGTACCGATTGGCCTGAAGAGGGGAGTGGTTTGCACCACAGCTAGTATTTGTGTTTCTTTTCACTGAATAGTAACTCTGTGCCTATCATGACTACGCCTGTCTGAATTTAATAATAAGGTATTTTAAGCACATCTTCAAGAATTGTTTCAAACATAATCTTTTTGTGGGGTCTTGAAGATATTTTGCAAAGGAAATAGAAATATTATAGAATTTTCATAATGGTAGTATAAAATGCAACAGGGTTTACTTCTATTTCATGACTTCTTTCATCTGCTATTAATCAAAACTTAGGAATGAAAAGTTTTCCTCAGGTTGTAGAATATGAGTAACAGCAACATACTTTTTAAAAAAAAATTCTTCTGTAGCCATTAAGTTGTAGTATATAGCACAATTAATCTGTCTTTACTTTTGTGCTACTGAATTTAGCAGTTTAAGTCAGAAAGAGCAAAAACTCATTTGTAGCATAGATTTCCATGTATATTTGGCTATCTTCAATACATAAACAACACAGCTGAAAACTTAAGGAAGGCTCACGAGAATTTTGTGGAAGTACCTTAAAATTTACTTTGAAAATGAATTTGAAATAAAAGTCTCTGAAACTTAAGTGGCATGTGGTAGCATTTCCATTTCCATTTGTTCTCATACCATGGGCCTACTGTACCTGTGTGCTTGTCATTGGGGAATTTGGCTTTGTACATGCAAATCTAGCGACTTCATGGCTGCAGTTTATTATGCAGCAATTAAGTTTAGTCCTCTCTTTTGCAAAGTGATGATAGTCTCTTTTGGGACGTGCATAGTCTAATTTTTCCTAATCGAGTGTCAAATACAAAAAAAGTTGGGGAAAAGAGAAGGAAGAGAGTTGCAAATTCAGTTATATTGCAATACTGGAAAAAATATGGTGTTTGAAAAGTTGTGGAAGGTTGATATGTGTAAAGCCTCTGTGGGAAGAAAATGTCCTGTCAATCAGATTTTTATTTGGGCTATTAGAGTCATTATGTGCCTGAATTATAATCTGACACTGTATTTCAAAGGTATTTAATATCTTTGAGAAATGTTAGGTCTGAGGAGGGAGGAGGAAGAACAGGAATTCTTTAAAATCTAATTGTTTTTAAGAACCAGTAAATGTAAAATTTGCAGCTCAGTGGATTAATTTCTTGGGCTTTTCTGATTTTATCCTTATTTCACACAAACATTCATGTGTGCATACACCTTTGGTTTTTTTTCTTCTGCCTTTCTCTTATTGTAAAAAGCCCTTTTGAGACATGTAGGAGCAATGTGCATCCTAGATTAGCAGTATGAAAGAAAGACACAATAAGCCTGCATTGGTTTACTTCCTTTACATTTCTCATGCCTATATCTCTAATAAATTTGTTGCTCCTTCAGTGGGTCAAAGACATCATGTCACTCAGCTTTTTTTTCTGCAAGATCTGATGGCAGAGTTGAATGCCCTGCTTTCTTCCAAATGCAAGAGTTGAGTTACATCATTACACAGAATAAGTGTCTGGAATTTCTTAAAACTCTTCATCTTAACTTTCCCCCCTTTCTGTACATTGAAGTCCTGCAAGCGGCAAAGCATTTTTTCAGAAAAGACTCTGTTTTGAAGATGAGTTTGTCTTATAAAAATAAAGCCCTTTGTGGAATATGACAAGGTCTGCTACAGTTGGGATGCCCTCCAGGTTTTGGAGCAAGAGGACTCAGAGAAGAGGGGGGAAGTGGAAACTGGCCCCTGCTCGGGGAAGCAGCCGAATCCCTTCTCGGCCCCTCCCGCCTTCCCAGTTAGCCTTGCAGAACAGGTATGGAGTCCTGCAGGAGGAACTGGCTTTTGGAGAGGAGGATGGTACACCCAGGCTAGAAATGTCAGAAAGACCAAGTCGCCATAGACCCGGCATCACAACTTGCTCCAAAAGGAAAAGCAGACCCATTGTCGTGGGTGACTCTACTGAGGGCGGCAGAGGGACCAATATGCCATCCTGACCCACTTCACAGGGAATTCTGCTGCCAAACTTACTGCCCTAGTAAACCCCTCTATTATCCCCTTTTATCTTTCAGGTGGGTAGTGATGAAGTGGGTAGAAGGAGCCCAAAAATCAATTAAAAGAGATTTCAGAGCCTTGGGATGGCTGCTTAAGGGATCAGGAATGAAAGTTGAGGAAATGAGGAAATTAACAGGAAGAGACAACAAGTTAACTCGTGGCTCCGGGACTGGTGTTATCTGCAGGGCTTTGGGTTTTTTGAGCATAGGTGGCTATACGAGACACCTGGCCTGCTGGTGGCATGTGGGATGCACCTGTCCCAGAGGGGGAAAAGAATTTTGGGGCAGGAGTTAGCAGGTCTCATTGACAGGGCTTTAAACTAGATATGAGGGGGAAGGGGAGATAACTGGGTCTGTCAGGATTAAACCCAAGGGAAGCATGCCAGGGCTTAAAGGATGGTGGCCTAGTGAGGACTCTCGCTCTGCCATTTAATTTGAGAGAAGGGATAGATGTTTAGAAATAATGGAAGCACCCGAGAATGGTCTGGTACGAAATGGGGCCCACACTCACAAAAAGGTGTTGGAACCATTAGCTCATCTGAAGTGCATCTATACCAATATGTGCAGTATGAGCAAGAAACAGAGGGAGCTCGAAGCCATGATCCACCAGGAAAACTATGACATATTGGCTATCATAGAAACATAGTGGGATGCCTCACACGACTGGAGGGCTACAAGCTCTTCAGGAGGGCTAGACAAGAAAGGAGAGGTGGCGGAGTGGCTGTGTATGTTAGAGAATCCTATGAGAGCTCGGAAATCAAATATAGTGATGATGGGGTTGAGAGTGTTTTGTTTAGGTTAAGGGACAATAAAGGTGATATCGCTGTGGGAGTCTGCCATAGACCTCCCAACCAAAGCAGTGAAGTGGATGAAGCTTTCTATAAGCAGTAGGGAGAAATCTCGCAGGCACTTGCCATTGTTCTTGTGGGGGACTTTAACCTCCCGGATATCTGCTGGGAATACAACACAGCAGACAGGGAACAATCCAGGAGGTTCCTGGAATGTGTGGAGGATAACTTCCTCACACAGCTGGTAAGTGAGCCGACCAAGGAAGCTGCTTGTGAACAGGGAAGAACTTGGGGGAGTAAAGGTTGGAGGCCATCCAGGGCACAGTGATCATGAGATGACTGAGTTTTCGATTCTTAGAGAAACAAGGATAGGATTTAGTAAAACTGCTACCTTAGACTTCCAAAGGGCAAACTTTGACCTGTTCAGAAGACTGCTTGACAAAATCCCTTGGGAGGCTGCCCTGAAGGATATAGGAGTCCAGGAAGGCTGGACATACTTCAAGAGAGAAGTCTTGAAGGCACAGGAGCAGGCTGTTCCCATGTGCCAAAAAACAGGTAGGCAGGGAAGGAGAGTGGCCTGGCTAAATAGGGATCTTTGGCTGGATGTCAAGAACAAAAGGAGAGTCTATGACCTGTGGAAGAGGGGGCAGGTCTCTCATGAAGATTATAAAGATGTAGTGAAGCTATGCAGGGAGAAAATTAGGAGAGCCAAAGCACAGCTAGAGCTCAACCTAGGTACAAATATTAAGGACAATAAAAAAATGTTTCTATAAATTCATTAACAACAAAAGGAGGATTAGGGGAAATCTCCTTCCCTTATTGGATGCAGAGGGAAGCATAGTCACAAAAGATGAGGAAAAGGCTGAGGTTCTCAATGACTACTTTGCCTCAGTCTTTAGCCATGGAACTAGCTGTTCCCTGGACACCAAGCCTCATGAGCTAGGGGACAGGGAGGGGAAGCAGAATGAGGTCATCACAATTAAAGAGGAAGTGATCAGTGACCTGCTAAGCCGCTTGGATGCACACAAGTCTATGGTACCAGATGGGCTACACCCAAGAGTGCTAAAAGAGTTGGCAGACATGGTTGCCAAGCCACTTTCCATTATCTACCTGAAGTCATGGCTAACTGGAGAGGTCCCAATGGACTGGAGGGTGGCAAATGTAACACCCATATACAAGAAAGGCAGAAAGGAGGATCCGAAAACTATAGACCTGTCAGTCTGACCTCGGTACCAGGGAAAGTCATGGAGCAGGTCATCTTGAGTGCCATTACAAGCCATATAATGGACAACCAAGGGATCAGGTCCAGTCAGCATGGGTTTATGAAGGGCAGGTCCTGCCTGACAAACTTGATCTCTTTCTATGACAAGATGACCAGAGTATTGGACAAGGGAAAGGCTGTGGATATTGTCTATCTAGGCTTTTGAAAAGCATTTGACACTTTCCCCCACAGAATTCTCTTGGAAAAACTGGCTGCTCATGGTCTGCATGAGCATACAATCTGCTGCATCAAGCACTGGCTGGATGAACGGTCCTAAAGAGTGGTGGTCAATGGAGTTAAATCCAGCTGTCAGCTGGTCATAAGTGGTGTTCCTCAGGACTCAGTGTTGGGACCATTTTTGTTTAACATCTTTATTGATGATCTTGACAAGGCCATAGAGTGTATCATCAGTAAGTTCGCAAATGACACCAAGTTAAGCGGGAGTGTTGATCTGCACGAGGATAGGGAGGCTCTACAGAGAGACTGGGATAGATTGGATCATTGGGCTAACATTAATGGTATGAGCTTCAACAAGGCCAAGTGCCAGGTCCTGCACTTGGGCCACAACAATCCCATGTATCGCTACAGGCTTGGGAAATTGTGGCTGGAAATCTGCCTGGCGGGAAAGGACATGGGGTTCTAATTGACAAGCGGTTGAATATGAGCCGGCAGTGTGCCCAGGTGGCCAAGAAAACCAATGGCATCCGGGCTTGTATCAGAAATAGTCTGACCAGCAGAAGTAGGGAGGTGATTGTCCCCCTGTGCTCAGCACTGGTGAGGCCACACCTTGAGTATTGTGTCCAGTTCTGGGCACCTCAATACAAGAGAGATTTCGAGCTGCTGGAGCAAGTGCAGAGGGGGGCAATGAAGCTGGTGAAGGGCCTGGAGAATAAATCTTATGAAGAGTGATTGAAGGAGCTGGGACTGTTTAGTTTGAGGAAGAGGAGGCTGAGAGGAGACCTCATCACTCTCTACAACTACTTGAAAGGACATTGTAGAGAGGTTGGTGCTGGTCTCTTCTCACAGGTAATTAGCACTAGAACAAGAGGGAATGGCTTCAAGCTGCAACAGGGTAGGCTTAGACTGGACATTAGGAAACCATTCTTCACAGAAAGAGTGGTCAAACACTGGAATAGGCTGCCCAAGGAGGTGGTTGAGTCACCATCCCTGAATGTGTTTAAGAGTTGTTTAGCTGTGGTGTTGGGGGATATGGTGTAGGGGAGAACTTTGTAGAGTAGGGTTGATGGTTGTACTCGATCATCCCAAGGGTCTTTTCCAAACTGAATGATTCTATGACAGCTTCTACTGCTGCTGTCCTTCACAGCTCCCTGGGCACTTGGATTACCCTCCCCTGAGAATCTGCTGCTGTGCTGGAGGAGCACAGAAACTGGCTCTGAATGTTCATTTCTCTACAGGCCTCTGCAGAAGAAATGCCTGTGCACCTGGATTGGTGTTATTTGCTCCTTTGTGGCATATGGAACAGCTTTTCATTAAAGCAGATCAGGGATAATTAGCCAAGTTTGTTTGAGCAGTTCTCTTTCTTCCGGTGTTGAGGAGGGGGAACGAGAAAGGAGTGAGCAGGGCTTATTTCATGCTACTGGGTCCTTTCCCAAGTATGAAGGGGCTGCCCTGCAGAGTGGCTCCTTGCTGCACACCGCTACAACTGGACTGCAAAACCCACATGCAAGGTAGCAAGTAGGGCAGTCAGTGGGTGGGGCATATATTTAGAGAAATGGAGAGGTTTAGGAGGCAGATTCAAGTAGGTGCGCTGTTCTGCAAAATGCAGGGCAGGTGCTACCTTGTGACCTTTTTTAATGCCAAAGCCAATGTAAGACAGGTATGTGGAGCATAGGGCTGAAGCAGATTTGTGCCCTTGCATAATGAATCGTGTGAGAGGCAAAAAATTTAAAGGAAACACAAACCCAATTTATTATCCTGCAAGTTGGTTTTGTTCCCTGTTCTGCCACATTCTGCTCTCTCCTATTCCCTAACAAGTAAACTGAAGGGTATGCACTTCATTTCTGTATGGATTCTTTATTAAGGTAATCGGATGCTCATGTAGTACAATCTTCTTTAGTGGCATGGCCACAGGCAATGGACAATCTGGAAAAATGTATTAAAATAAAATTAGTGCTACCCACTATTAAACGCTGTCGAATTTGATCTCTCATCTGGCCAGGGGAAGTATGAAGCTCTGCAGTATTAGGGGTTATTATGCAATACCTTTGAGAACAAAGGTGACCTAAGGAAGAGGCAGAGACTTACAAAATGAAGTTATTTGTGTATGACCAAATCCCTCATATTTTTGTATGCCAGCTCTGGCTGTCCAAGCACTGAGAAGAAAAGGTATAAAGGATTCCAGATTGTAGCCACACTACCTAAGGAGACACCTTCATAGGCTTTCACCCACAGAACAAATCTGACATACAAAATCTGTGGGATCCTTGCAAGCTGTTGAGGCAAGAAAAAAATCCCTTAGTGTGGAAGAGCAGTTCGGAGTACACAGCCAGCAGTGCTTAGAAAAGTAAATAAGGGCAGACTGATTGGGAAAACATTATCGCTAGGAATGTGGCACCCAGGTATAAGCTATGAGACAAACTGGGGGCAGCCACAGATCTGACCATCCATTTTTCACTGACACTTCTTCCTTAAGGAAAACAGCAAAAAAACCCCACCAAAACCCCAATGTGTGGTGAGTTGACTCACCCCCTTGCTACATACACCCAAAATCCAAGGCCAGTTAAATCCCTGCAGTAGTTCATCTCTTGTGTATGCTAAAAAAAAAAATATAAAAATAATCCCTCCAGACCACAGGGAGAGAGGGGAAATTAAGACAGCACTTGTTAGATTGAGTCTTCAGATCGAGTTTTGGAACCAAGAGCAAGAATTTAAGTGCACTATTTTGTGAAGCCCTGAGAAATCAGCCTAGCAGGAAGGAGGCAGGCAGGGCAGATCTGAAGGCTCATGGTACTTGTGATGCACAATCAACAAAATTAAAGCATTGTTCAATAAAGTTAGTAGAGCAAGACAGAAACTTAGAAACAGGAGCTTAGGAATGGAAACCGAAATATATTGCAAGCCAAAGAATAACCATATATGGCTAGACAGACTGAGTTCACTGAGCAGTCACTGCAGGTTTTGGGGTCCATGGCCACTGAAGACCACCACGACTCCACCATGCATGCATTCTATAGGAGGGGATTATGTAAATTAATTCCAAGAATTTAAGTGAATATGTATAATCATTCTGGGAAATCAAAATACATATGTATGTGGTAGCCTAATAAAAGCTGTGTTTTGTTTAACATACTGTATGCATGCTAGAAGGAGTGATCCCCTGTTCATCCAGCGCTGTAATAAAGAATGTTTGCCTTCTAAAACTTCAAAGAGTCTTAGAGGGTTTTTGTAGCTGGATTTTACGGTAACACTTGAAGAGACAGTCTTTTTTAGTTTTGGAGGCTGAGCCAAAATACCTGTCCACCAGTCCCTTCATTTCCCATCTCTCATCCCTGCCTCATTAGATCTGGTCAGGTTGAGTGGGAGCAGAAGCAATGGCACATTGGTTCCTAATGAGAAGCACAGTTATTTTCCCAAGCTGAAGCTTGAATAAGAGGTGGTTGACTGCATCTTATGTGTGGATTTCAGCCTCCAACTGAAACCAGTCTCTGGCTCCCTTTAGGTTTCTTTCTCTCGTGTTTGTGTATGTACATGTGTGTGCTGCGCAGTTTTCCTGGAGACAGTTCAGTAAGGAGCACAAGGCCTGGTCTTCAAAGATGTAGATTTCTCTTGCAATCAAAAGGCTACAGGGAAGTGTGGGGGAAAAATAGAGGGCAGTGGAGGAATGGAGGGGAAAGGAAAGAAGATCCCTCACTGCTGATAGTGACCCTGGAAAACCCCTGTCAACGAGTGCCACTGTAATTTCACAAAAAGCCTCTCTGCCCTAGTGGAGAGGTGCATAGGCTGCTCCTAGTGCTGGGGCTTTGTGTCTCGCAGGCTTGCCGGCGAAGTCCCGTTTCCGGTGCACAACCTCTGCTAAATAGCTCTCCCCCCACCCCTCTGCCAAGCGAGGATGGCGCTGGCAGTGTCCCGGAGCTCGGGGGCTTTGTTCACGGCCGCAGCCGCGGGCGTTTGATGGATTGAATGGAAAGGTGCCCGGTGCCCGCGGGCTTGGCGATCCCGGCATGCTACGGGGTACAGTACCGGGAGAGACCTTCTCCGAGCAAGTCCCGCGGCTGCCCCGGCAGCTCCGACAATGCTTCCCGCAGCGCCGAAAGAGAAGGGGCAGCGCCCCTCCGCGCAGCCCAGAGAGGTTGCCCCAGGCTCTCGCTCGCGCGCTGGGTCCGATCCTGTCTCCTCCCGTCCCCTCATCGACTTTTTTCTCTTTTTTTATCTTTTTTTTTTTTTTTTTTTTTTTAATGTAGCAGCAATTTACCGGCTCGGAGGCAGCTCCCAAAGAGCCTCCCGGGCCAGGCACGGAGCCGTGACGGGCGAGTTTTCTCTGTGCTCCGCGCGAGTGCGCTATGTCTGCCCGGGCCGGAGCCGGGCGAGATGGGCATGGAGTGGAGCGTCCTCTGTGCTGTCCCCACTTCCCGCAGTTCCTCCGCGGGGAGACGCGCTAGGGGCCAGCGCGCACAGCTCCGAGGCTGTACGAGAATGCGCGCAGCTGTAATGGTAGCAATTAATGGCTAATTCGCAATTAATAGAGACAGGGAGGAGCGGTGCCAAAAAAAATAAACAATCACGTATAGTTTAAGAAGTATTTAGCGCGGCCAGGCAGGCTGTTTCATTAATTTTTACACTAAAACATATTAAAGTTGGTGATCCTCTGGTTTCTGTTTTAAAGACCGAGCCCTAAATTGAAAAAGGCTAACTACTGTGCAGCTTTAAATCCCTCAAATCATAAGCTTGCACTGTGTTATTCTAACTAGACAGGATGTTTTTATTGCAAGGAACTAAGTCACCTCTTTAGTTACAAAAGTCAGAGTGAGAAAAATCTGGCACATTCTACCACAGTAGTCACCGCCCTGTCATTATTTCTGCAAGCCTAGGAATTCATCTCTGATCTCCCAGTATTTTTTGCAGCTTGAGGCCAAGGTGCCCCTAAAAGGATTTTTTTTTAAGGGCTTTAGAAATTGTTTAATGGTGCTTTCCTCCTGTTTCCTTCCTCTTTTTAAAAAAAAAAAAAAAAATCTGTGTATAGTGAAAGGGGGGGCTAGTGATAGTAGGGTCTTGCAAAGTGTACTTGATAGTTCGAGTCTCACAAACTGTGCTTATTTAATTAATTTTAATAAAGGTCCTTGTTCTTTCAAGAAATGTTCTTGTTCTGCAGAATGTTATCTAAATAAGAAACACAGACTGGAAAGTAACCTTGGGTAAAACAAAACAGGAGTGCAAAAAATAGAGTAACATCAAGGCAGAAGAAACCAGCCTCAGACGGTAAAGACTGCCAAGTAGGCCGAGTTCATCTGGAAGACAACTGATGAAGAGGAGCATACAACCGCCTGATGAAGTAGACGACCACCGGAGTGCTTGTAACTACTAACAAAGGACAGTAGATGGCAGCAAAGACTGTGAAATAACTCGTAGCTTAATTAAAGGCGTGTTTAGGATAATGAGTTCTTAGAATAGTCATGCTTATGACAATAATTTCGTGGACAAACTATGAATAAATAAATCTTTTATAAATATAAACCCTTTTGAAACCCTCACTTGTGGGAGCACTTTGAGGAAAAATCCCTGTGCGACCCCAGCGCTGCAATAAAGAACACCGCTTAATAGTCACATTGGCTATTGAGTCCAGTTTCTTTGGTTCAGATTGGCACCCCAGATGGGACACTCTTCTCTAACCGTCTGCAAGACCCATTGAGATTTGGACTCTCTTAGGTATCCCTGGGGATTTCTCCGGAGAGACTCCTCTCCTCAATCGGATCGCTGCGGGGACAGACAAGGACCATCTAGTTAAAGGTATTCTTTAGAAATTTAGTTCTTGGGTTCGGAATCGGTTCATTTGGTTGCTACCCATAAGTCGTTACGATATAATGCAGGTTAAGAATATGCCGGATTAGGCATAGAAAGGGGTTAGTCCCCTTCAGGGGTTAGAGTCCCCGCTTGGTCAGGAGGTCTTGGTTGTAAAGATGGAACTGACAAAGAATTTGTCTCGGTCTCGGTTGTGAGGAGTTTTTTTGTCATTTTTGTCCTTTCTTGTCTTAGTCCTAAATGTTTGTGGTAAATGGTATGGTAATGTGTATTATTGTTGTCGGGATAATAAGTGTCATTGCAATATTTTATTTGTTTTGTTGTAGAAATAATTGTGAGTTCTGTCTAGGGTGTATCTAAATGTTTTATTACTTGCAGGGCTGTTGTCTGTTACATCCTGACAATCGTTGCAATCCTGTGCTTGTGTTTTAGTGTCAAAGGTTGCGAGAAAGTTCTGGGCGTTTATTTGTCTAAAAGAATCCTGAACGAAAAAATCTTGAAAAGAAAATGAAGAAGAAAGGAGGGGAGGTATTCCTTAATGGAAGTATTGCATGCAAAGAAGGCTGGATCTCTTTAAGGCTCCCCCTGAAGCTGGCGATGCACACAAGGGTTGCCTGCCTGGGTGGTCTCTCTACCACCGCCCCAGGGGCGGGCTTTCTGCTCTTATTTTCCTCCTTCTCTCATTCCCCCTCCCCCTCCTTCCTCCCCTCCCCGCCCCGCCTTCTACCCCTTCTCCTC
>JAHSPS010059359.1:11320-25151 GCA_033628365.1 Calidris temminckii | reverse complement strand
CCTCACGCCGCCAGCAGCGGCGGCAACATGGCCTCAGCCGATAACGTGTTGGAGCCGGAGACGAGCAGCAGTGCGGGAGGGCGGCGGCGGCCACCACGGCCGGGCGGCGAGGAGCGATAGCGGGAGACGACGAAGGACCGGAGGGAACCAGCGCGCCGCGGAGTCCGACCGGGAGTATCTGCAGCGAACAAGCTACTGCGATGCGGCTTTCGCCTTGGAGCAGATCTCAAAGGAGCATTCAATCTCTCAGACTTTTTTCAGTGATATAGATACATGCTAGTACTATTATTATGGGAGAGGTGTTTTCTCGTGGGGAGCGGAAGGAGGAGATGGAAATTAAACAGCCACCAATAAAATGCTGGGAAAAGGAGAGGGACGTCTATGACTATTTAGGGCGGGAGAGAGTGCTCGGGAGAAGGAAGTTCTTGCATATGCTTTCCCTGGTGTGTGTTTGTGCTGTGGAGCGCTCCTCTAGTTAAATTTCCTGGAGGCAGTTTCACCTCCCTCCCGTCCTCCCCCGGGTATTTTGTGGCCAGGTCTCGCTTTTCCTCTCCCCTCTCTGCTTCCTTTTCTTCTCTCTATTCCCTCGTAGCATTCTGCAACTTCATTAACGCCGGTCTCTAACCGGAAAAGGGGAGTAAATGAGCGGTAAAAAGTGCTTTTGCGAAGTTCTCCATCGAGTGCTGAAAACGCAACTACCTTCAGAGAGGGGGTTTCATAGCAGAGAAAGTTTGTAACGCTGACCCCAGAGTTTGGAGGGAAAGTGAAAGTTGTAAATAAATTCCTGCTTTAAATCTTCTGCGCAGGTCGTACTGCGTCCCCCCGGCTCACTGGCTTTATTGTTAGCGTGAAAACGCCGGAGGTGCAGGAGCGCTCTGGAAGCCCGACTCGGGGAAGGGAAGGGGAACGGTCCCATTCGCTAACGTCTGTGAAACAAAAAAATGTTCAAAATAAACAACCTCAAGAGACAGTGCCTTTTTGCAAAGAGCATTTCATTTCGTGGAGCAGATTTCTAGGCTTTGTAAAAAGGGGAAAGGCAAAAAAATCCTTGTGGCTGCCCTCTTCCATTCACAAATATTGTTGTAATTTACAGATAGCTGCTCTGCTTCCTAATTAAGATCTCACAGTGTCTCCAAACTCTATGGAAATTAATTTCATATGATCTTACAGCACTGCTCACCACGTGGATCATGCATTTACTACAAAGTTGTGCTAAAGGCTGGGAATGGGAGAAATGGCAACAAATTCCTACAAAGTAGTTTTCCTTTACCATCGATATACCCCCCCCCCCCCAGCCCTTTAGAGGTCTAACAAGGACAGGAAAGGGGACTCTTTTTTTTTTTTTTTTTTGACATGCCTATTGAGATTCATCGACATAGGTTATTTCTCCCCTAGAGCTGTGAATCTTGCCAGCATGAATGAGTGTCGCAACCTGAACTGGTTGCGGTGACTTGAGTGCAAGACAGTGACGGGCAGTTTAGGCAGGGAGCAGGCACACACAGACTGTCTTGTTTATATGGATTTCAAGCAGTGATGGAATCCCAAATCTGTGTGGTGGTTTAGCAATAGGATGATTACCAGCAGCTACACATCTTGGCCTACACAAATACTTAATGGTGGTTGCAAGCTGCTCAGCTTGGAGTGAAGGCCCTTCACGAAGGACAGCATTACTGTTCTTACTGAAAGGGACACTGTGAGGATATGAGCATTTATGTATAAATAAATGTTCTGCTTGTGTTAATGCTTGGAGGGGGACTTGACCCATATGCCCTCTTGGAATAGGCGTGCCCTCCCTGTGTCAATGTCTGCCCCTGCCTCTTAACTACTAACCTTTCCTTGCCTTGTAGGGGAAAGCTACTGGAAGAAAAGCACCACTGTGGCTGAGAGCAAAGTTTTAGAGACTATTATTTAAACTGGGCTGTTTCATTCAAAAAAACTGGAAAGTTTTTGGCTGTTCGCCTTATCATATTTGGGGCTTTTGCTGTAGGATTAAGGGCAGCAAATCTTGCAACCAAGAGGAGGAGCTGTGGGTGGAAGGTAAGTCCGAGATCCCCTTTTTTCTGATGCTATCCTTCCCCACACTGCCTCTTCCACCTCAGGAGCTGGATAAAAAGAACTTGAGCGTCAGAGACTTTAAGAGTGTGAGCGTGTATGTATGTGTGTATACATATGTATAGACCACCTTCATGCTGAGGAAGGCCATCTGACTGTTTGGGGGCTGGACTGACAGCCAGGGAAAGCCTGCAAGGGCTTGCTGTGCCATTTTACAGGGCTCTGTGAGGCTGGTGAATACCAGAGAGTGTGTATAGGTTGGGAAGGGGCAGACAGCAGGGCACGTGGCTCTGGGCAGCACATACCACTTCACCAGCCATGGAGGGCTGTGCACTCCAGGTGAGTGCCTGGCCTTGTTGCACCTGGCTATATCACTTGTCCACCCTCCAGCCCCTTTCTACAGACAAGAGGACTGCTGGCAGTGGTGTCTTTCTGGCCCCATTGCCAAAGATGGGAGGCTGTGCTGCAAGGAGGCTGTACTTCAACATTTTGGGAGTGTGTGTACCCATAGCAGGCCATAAGGAGCATGGCCTAGAGGGGTGGGTGCCTGAGTGTGGTCCTGTTTTTTTGGACAGCTTTCCACTGTGGGGGAGAAACATTTGTCTCAAGGTAAAAAAAAAAAAGACTGTTGAAGTGAAGCCTGGCCTGGCCAGCCCAGAGACTGTGACCAGGTGTGGGGTGGCCGTGGGCACTGCCCTAGGCCAGAGAGCAAGATGTCCTCCAAAACAGCCAAAAGGCTCACCTGTTTTGCCTTTGTGTTGGTAAGCACCAGTGTAGGAAGGTTGCTTTGGTAAAGGAGAAGAAATTGTTCTGGGGATTTATGTGCTTCCTTTAGAAATAGCCCCACCCCAGCATGCAGGCAGGGAACGTGGAGCTGCTGCTTCCCTTGAGGGCCTGGAGGCAGTCAGCATCACTGCCCTCTTATTCGGGGGCCTGCTGAGGGTTGCTCTGGTCTGAGAGGCATGACTCCAGGTTGTCATTTTTTCTTTTCAGGGAGAAAATATTATTTATTTAACATCAGATTCTTTAGCTGTGTTTATGTAAAACCAGACTGACTTTGTTGACAGTGTTAGTTACTCTGGATTTATGTCAAAGTAGCTTGCAGCAGAATTTGGCTTATAAAAGTTAATACAGATAACTGCATAAGTAATCATCAGTAAATACCTCTCTGTGTGTTGAGAATTTAGTGCTGAGTGCAAACAAAGTTACCAGCTATTATCAAGATGGTCTGCCTTGCCCTGTGGATGAGTTATAGCATATAGGACCAGATTTGCAGATGACAGCCATATTGGTGTCAGGATGAAGTTCCTGGATCACTTAGTGACTATTGGTCTTTCTATATTGAAAAATAAGGTGCTACTAATTGAACTTTTTTGGTACATGTAATTGAGGAGCAAAAAATATGATTAAATCAGCTCCCACAGCCCAGAAAAATAGAGCAGGTACTGCAGGATCCCACCCATAGGTAGAGATGTACATTCAGAATCTGTTCTGATCATTAGGTGCTGTGCACCTTAATTACTAATGCAAACAGTTGTGAACATTCTTTTTTCCTCAACATTTTTTTCTTAATTCCTTGTGAGATTGTTGTGGCAAAGTTTCTTTTGTCAATTTTTGCTCTTTTTTGTCTCTGCCTTTTTTATGAGTGTTTGGTAAATAATCTTTGATTGTAGTCCCATCTAGCACTTGTCCCTGAGGTTTATTATCCTGATATTACCGTAGTTCACTTACTAGAAAGTGTAGTCCCATCTTATGCCACCTGCTTCTCCTAACAGTTTAATAAAAGAAACCGCTTGCTGACAACACCCCTGTGACTGGCCCAGCAGTAAAAAATCAGTTCTCAAGGTAAAATCACAGAATGGTTGAGGTTGGAAGGGACCTCTGCAGATCATCTAGTCCAAACCCCCCCCTGCTCAAGCAGGGCCACCTAGAGCCAATTGCCCATGACCATGTCCAGATGACTTTTGAATATCTCCAAGAAGGGAGATTCCACAGACTCTCTGGGCAATCTGTTCCAGTGCTCAGTCACCCTCACAGTGAAAAAGTGTTTCCTTATGTTCTGACAGAACCTCCTGTGTTTCAGTTTGTGCCCATTGCTTCTTGTCCTGTCACTGGGCACCACTGAAAAGAGCCTGGCTCTGTCCTCTTTTCACCCTCTCTTTAGGTATTTATATACATTTATGAGATCCCGCCCTAAACCACCTCTTCTCCAAGCTGAACAGTCCCAGCTCTCTCAGCCTTTCCTTATATATGAGATGCTCCAGTCAGTCCCTTAATCATCTTCATGGCCCTTTGCTGAACTCTCTCCAGTATGTACATGTCTCTTGTACTGGGGAGCCAAGAACTGGACACAGTACTCCAGGTGTGGCTTCCCCAGTGCTGAATAAAAGGGAGGGTTACCTCCATTGACCTGCTGTGTGCAACACAGGGCAGTCCATGAACTCCTACAGAGTTCACCCCTGCAGCATGCTCCACCACCCCCCTCACCAACCCCCTGCCAGTTATTTCATTGTGACTATTACATTCTGAATCACTGGTAGGTCTCTGTCAAGTTCCATCTTGACATGTATCCACGTCACTGCTCAGGATTGATGCTCATTGCTGAACAGCTAATGCATCAAAAGAATAACTTAAGTATTTAAAATTCCTCTTTCATCTTTAAGAGTTTTAACCCAGTGAAACTGTAGTTTAGTCTAGAATAGTGCAACTATTCTTCAGTCACTTAGAAGGTAAAGGGTGAAAACTGAACTCATTGAAAGCAGCAACAGAACTTGGAATTATTTTAGTGTAGCCAGGCCTTCACCCGGCATTTGTACAAAACTGTACCAGACTAATACATGACCAGTGCCCCCACTCTACCTATTATGGGAAGGGCAACAGGAGGATCTTGTTCTATAGAACTGGCACCCCTACTAAGTTGTAAGAACACACTTTTGCTTTTGAAACTTCAGAGGAGTTTGAGTTACTTGAGGCTCCAGAAAATTAATCTTCATTATTATTTTGAAACTTATGCTGTGGCTAATGTCTGTGCCAGAATGTGTACTATAAATCCTTGTTTGGAAGGGTCTGTTTCCTTTTTTGTTGGAACATGTACGCTCAGACAGGGCACTGCCTTGGTTGCACCATTCCTTTCTTCCTCTCTCCTGAGCTTTGAGTGAATTCCTGTACCCTGGGGATTTTGCTGATTATGAACAGGTTGAGATGGGCATTTATGTAGTACCAGAGAGTTTGGAGATCTTGGTGCATAAATCCAGGAGTGAAATAGAACAGTTGAAAGTCACATTACTTTCTTGTTCCCTGTGCCACTGCTATTGAGCAGGAACAGAGGGAATGTAGGTAAGCAGTAGGGCTGGCTCAGCAGTAGGGCAGACTGCTGCTGGAATTGTGGCATCATGTGAAGGTATTGATGAGCGGTTTGAGGTCTGCTAGTTCCTATTACTTAAGTGGAGTCTTCTGTAGAAAATGAGCCATCCTTTCTCGTTATTCCTCAGCAGACACTGGGTTCAGACAAGAATGAACTCTAAAAGCCGTGGACACTCAAAATTACTTTCAACAGAGAATGCATTAAAGAAAACTCCTCACCCTGACTCCATTTATCTTCATGATTAATTTTTTCTGTGGGAAGAGATGGTCCAAAAACTGTTACTAAATAGTGTTTGTGGTGGCTCCTCAGAAAGGTAATAAAATGCACAATGTATGCATGTAACAGTTCCTGACTGCTCAACAAATTTAAAGGATATTACATGCAAGTGAATATTTCAGTTATGCATAGCTGTTAGGAGGCTCTGAAATACGACAGCTTCCAGGTGTATGAACTGACTGATTCCTTTGTTTAGATTATGCTCCACAGCAGATGTCTAGATTAGTGCTGGCAGGACAAAGCTATGGGAGATTTGTCTGGTTTCCACAATGCCATATTTATATTTCATTTGGATTTCTCCTTCAAAGCTGACCTCCTTATGACTTGTTGGAGTTGTGTCCACTGGGATGTTAATTTTACTGTGTCTGCAGCTGCTTTCCTTTTGGTGTCTAATGGCATATGTTCTCATCTTGATACTCATGGATTTTTATGCATGACTCTTGTTATCACTTCAACCTATGAGCAGTCAGGTAAAACTGTGCTTGCAAAGTTTTCTGCCCTACAGCTAGCTATTTAAGAATATGCTGATTGGTTAAAATACTGTTTTGGTTATAGACCTTGTAGAACTGTTCCTTGTCAGGCTTTTTCTCCTGTGTATAGAATTAAGTTCAGCCTTTCAGCCTTTGCACAATATTTTTTCTCTCCAAAGATGATGATGTGGCTATACATGGTCCTTGCTCCTTTTTGGAGTTCAGTAGGAGCTAAAGTACACAATTTTACCGAGCAGTCCATTATTCTTTGTCTACCCTATGTTTCTACCCTACAGTTGTATATATTTTCTTAATCTTCCTTATTTATCTTCAATATGCCTTTGCTTCTCTTAATTTCTCTATTCACTCCAGTTTTGTACTATGTAGGAAGTCTTTCTCTATTTGTGATTGTTAGTAACTCTGTCTGGGAAAACCTGAAGAAGCCAGTAAAACTTCTTAATGGCTAAGTGACAGTTCTACAGTTAGAAGTGTAGTTTCTTGTCAGAGTTTAGAAAGGTATAGATATGCAACTTTTGCTATTATTGGTAGAAACTATGAGTTTCTACTGTTGATGTTTTACTGAGGGAGCAGATTTCTGAGAGAGTGCCCCACGAGAAAGCTCAGTGTTATGGAACGTGATTTGGAGTCTCCATCCTTGGAGATATTAAAAACCTGACTGGATACAGTCCCGGACAGCCTGCTTTAGCTGACCATGCTTGAGCAGGACGATTGGACTAGATGATCTCATGAAGTCCCTTCCAACCTAAATGCTTCTGTGATTTCTGTGTACTGAAAATGCATAGTATCTTATAATAGCTGGTTTATTTCTCTGCCCGTTAATTAAGAGGGAGAACAGGAAAATGTTTGGCTCCTGTTTTGCATGATCTATGCTATTTATTTATTTACAGTATGCTAAATATGAATGATGAATGCCAGATGTTCATTCTTGTTGTTCATCCAGTGATGTTGACTTGTAATAATTTTGACCCATTGTGTATTGCAGGATATTACTAGAAATAGGTGGAATGGAGTTAAAAGGAATAACTTTGAATTCAGATTTTTTTAAAAAAATAATTCTTATTCTTCTTAGCTGTATAAACTTTTTTTTTCTTTAACAAGAAGGTTTAATAACCATAAATGCAATTTACTTGTAAATTTTACTTGCTTTTTTTTCCTGTTATTTTTATTTAGCATTACCTCAGTTGCTGTAAACATCCTGAATCTGGCAGAAATAGCAGTTTTCTGAGGTAAAAAGCCCTTTGTAGAAACTGCTGACCATATATATTTTTTCATGTATGGGAAGATTTTAATTTTATTGTTTAGAATAAATGTCTTGGCTTTAACTTCTGCTTTTTTTTTTTTTTTTTTAACTTAGTTATTTCAGTCCTTGAGCAAAATATGAGGTAAGGGAATGAGGAAAAACATAACCTGACTCCTTCTATGAAGATGCTGTTCCTTTAAAGAATCATACAGAACTTCATTCCAGCTTCAAATATACAAGTCTTCATTGTCTATTTGAAATATCAGCTTTTTCTTAGACATGAGAAATATACAGATATTTTAAGGCACATGTGCATTGTTGTGCACCCGTATACCTGAAGCTGGAACTGAGCCCTTGAACACAGAAGACCATAATATGGTCTTCATTTATTAACAATAAGATAGATTAAAATATACAGCCTTCTCTAGTTTACCAGTCCAATGCATTTCTATGCTTCAGTCAGTAACTGAAGTGCAACAAAATAGAAATGAGCACTGTTAAGTCAACTTTAATGATTCCCCTCACCCCCCAGAATCATTGCTTAAGGGCTTCTGGCCTCTAGCTCAGGAATCCTGCCCAAAAATGCCAGACGTATTACACAGTCAAGCATTACAACATACTGTTCTGTGCCATGAGATCAAGGTGGTCCATCTATTTTAAAAAAGAAAAGAAGGGGGGAAAATCCACACACACTGAAATAGACACAGTAGTTATAGCATTATTTGTGTGTTTGGCTGCACAGCCAGTATTTTGTAGCTGAAATAGTGTAAATAAATCAGTGCTTTGAACTCACAGATAATAACAACTGAAACAGATCCTAGAAATCAAGATATGGCTTGGCTGAGTCTGCTTAATTTAGTGAAACAGGGATGTAATATGTAAAATATTAGAGAAAAGTAAAGACTGTCACAATGTACTCATGCACATGGAAGCAGAACGGACAAAGGATGGAAAGTAGGGAAGGCAAAGGCATGGGGTTCTTCTTGACCTCATGCTGTGTAATGAAAAGACTGAGTGTGTTGCTGCACCTTCTGAATATAAACAGTGCAGAGTTGTTTTTGTTTTTAATTAAATATTGTGTGAGCCGATGCAGGCAGGACACGGGAACAATCACAAAACCATGGATTAAGGGCAAAAAACAATTTAATGTCAATACCTCATGGATCGGGGAACCTCTGAAGCAGCACCTGGGCAGCAAGCAGGGGACACAGGCACCGCAGAGCGAGAGTCCTTATTAGCAAGAGAGTCCTTGTTAGCAAGGGAGTGAGGGAGTGAGAGAGCTCCCACTTGCTGCTTGGGCATGTATTTCAAGGATTCTGGCAGGCAGAGTTTTCTGCTGTGCTTTGATCACTTCAGCAGCAGGGCAAGAATCCCAGGTGTGTTTGATAAGGTGCCCCTGAGTCCATCCCAGGCCTATGTTATCTAAGTGCAGATGTTCTGCTTGTTGAGCACACAAAACTAAGCAACAATTCACAGAAATATATGGGGTTGGAAGGGACCTCTGGTGATCATATAGTCCGACCCCCCTGCCAAAGCAGGTCCACCTAGAGCAGGTTGCACAGGAAAATGTCTAGGCAGGTTTTGAATGTCTCCAGAGAAGGAGACTCCACCACCTCTCTGGGAAGCCTGGTCCAGTGCTCTGCCACCCTTAAAGTAAAGAAATTCATAGAATCATAGAATTGTCTAGGCCGGAAGGGACCTCCAAAGGTCATCTAGTCCGATCCCCCTGCAGTCAGCAGGGACACCCCCAACTAGGCCAGATTGCCCATGGCCTCGTCGAGCCTCACCTTGAATATCTCCAGGGATGGGGCCTCAACCACCTCCCTGGGCAACCTGTTCCAGTGCTCCACCACCCTCACAGTAAAGAACTTTCTCCTAATCTCCAATCTAAATCTGCTCCCCTCCAGCTTAAAGCCATTGCCCCTCCTCCTGTCACTACAGGCCTTTGTAAACAGGCTCCCCCCAGCCTTCCTGTAGGCCCCCTTCAGGTACTGGAAGGCTGCTATTAGGTCTCCCCAGAGCCTCCTCTTCTCCAGGCTGAACAACCCCAGCTCCCTCAGCCTGTCCTCGTAGCAGAGGTGCTCCAACCCCCTGATCATTTTAGTGTCCCTCCTCTGGACCCGCTCCATCAGGTCCATATCTTTCCTATACTGAGGGCTCCAGACCTGCACACAATACTCCAGGTGAGGTCTCACCAGATCAGAGTAAAGCGGAAGAATCACCTCTCTGGACCTGCTAGCAACACTTCTTTTGATGCAGCCCAGGATGTGATTGGCCTTCCAGGCTGAAAGTGCACACTGCCTGCTCATGTCCAATTAGTGTGATAAATGTGTTTTCCACCACCCCACATGCAAGTCACTTGAGCGTATTTACAGTCCTCCTCGCTAATCTTCCGTTACTTTCCCACAAATATCCTTTGAAGCATATTAAAAATTAATTACCTTCCAGTGTGCTTATCTTCTTCAGATTCAATAGTGAATATGGGAGGTTTATTTGCACATTTTTTCCATTTTGTATATGAACATGATATTTCATAACACTAGAAAACTAGTTGAAAGGAGATCCTGCAATTCTGACAAAAATTGCCAAGAGCAATGCAATAATCAGATTAACATTTGGGTTGTTGGACAAATCTCTGAGTTGCTGTAGCTTCCTTGGATGCATGCAGAGGGGAAAGGGGTTATAGGAAGTCATTTGTATGTGATAAGTTTTATTTAAATAGCTAGAGGAATGTAATCCCAATGCAGATCTGAGTGTAGTCTTCTTAGTGAGATAGCCAGAAAAAATAAAGGCTTTAGGAACTCATTTAACCTCTCCCTTCCTGCTGACACTATGATAATGTAAAAACCCCACCCATTGCAACTTCAAATTTTTCTTTGTAAGTTACCTTTTCTATAATGGCAGAAAAAAAAAGTTATTTAAAAGAGATAGTTTCCTGTACTAGTTTTCCTGGAGGGTGTTTCTTGTGCATTTCTCTTGTTTGATTGTCCACTTGGGCCTGATTGTGATTTCACTTACACTGGTCTTATTCTACTGACTTCTTGAGAGGAAGTTATTCCTCATACTCAGAAAAGAAGCCCTTGCTGTTTAGAAACTCATGTTGTCTAAGTGGTAAATAATAGAAAATACAATAATCTAGTGCAAGTTATTAAGACCATGAAACAAAATAAAATGAAAATGTATTTATTGTGACTTTCAAATGTAGATAAAAGCTAGCAATTCAAGAGAATTGTGATCAGGCCTAAACATCTGCTTTGCTGTCTTTGCATGATGCCCTTATGATAGGGAGAGGGATATCTTTGGGGAGAAAAGTAAGAGTTTGGTAATTGTGCTTTAAGGAACAATAAATAAATAAATAAAATGAATTCTGCTTCTTCTTTCTGCATTCCAATCCACAATTTCTTTTTTTCCTGTTACTTATTGCACTTATGGTTTAGGAATTAAATAGCCTTGAAGGTAACAGCATTATATGTAATAAAATTTCAACAGCGCAACAATCTTAAGTTGCATGACTTGTTTTAGAATAAGTACCAAAAGTTCCTCTGTGGTTTTGTGTGGGTTGCTACACTTACTCCCCAAGTTACTCCTAAACCACTAATTTTTAAAAATAAATTTAAAATAGTTGATACAGATTTATTGTTTTCAAGTAATACAGTATTGAAGTGTACACATCTTTTACAGATTTCCCTATCAAGTGTTTAAAATTTCTTTATTGCCATAAACTGTTCATTTATAAATTTCACATTTCCAACTTGTTTCTTTTCTATCATTTTGTAGTCAGCTATGAGTGGTGGTAACAGAATATAGTTCCCACTAGACTGACCTTGAGATGAAATTTCCTCACACCTGCAGGGTGTCCTTATCACCCCCTAATGACAACACAAAGGATGCTCTGTTGAGCACCAATTAATCATTCACAGTTTTGGCCAGGCTGGCCAATAACAAAGAAACAAGTGCTTTCCCCCACCTCTCACTCCAGGGCAAGGAAGAAGAGAGAGAAAGAGAGTTTTGAGTTCAGAAAAACTAAACTAATGAAATATTAATAATAAAATAAAAAGGAAGTAATTAAATAGATGCAATTAATATAAACATATATACAAAACCATATCAAGCACCCAGGGAGATGTCACTGGCAGGCACTGGGAAAGTTCCTGACTGGACTCAGTGACAAATGGGAACTGGATTCTGGAACACACTGATGGGGATCAAAGGTAAACTAACTGATAATGTCCTCCTCAGATGTCAGTCATGGAAGAAAGCAAGCCATGGAAGCAGAGGCATTGAAGAAGAGCCAATCTGATCCCTTTGATCCCTCAGCTTTTATACTGAGCATGGCAGATGGGACAAAATACCTGGTGGGTTTCGCGAGTGTGATGTAGTCAACTTGCCAAGCCTCCCCATATTTATATTTTAACCACCGACCTCCATGCCACAAAGGTTTTAACCTTTTAGCTTGCTTGATATCAGCGCATGTTTCACAATCATGGATAACCTGCACAATAGCATCCATGGTTAAATCCACCCCTCGATCATGAGCCTGTTTGTATGTTGTATCTCTTCCTTGAGGATCTGAAGAGTCATGGGTCCACTAAGCTAAAAGCAGTTTACCTTTATTTTCCCAGTCCAAATGTGTCTGGAAAATCTTAGCAGCCTTATCCACTTGCTGATTGTTTCAATGTTCCTCAGTGGCCTGACTCATGGGTACATGGGCATCTACATGGCATACCTTCACGACTAGTTCCCCTAGGCAGTAAGAAATATCTTGCGATAATTCAGCAGCCCAGATGGGTTTACCTTTGCACTGCCAGTTGCTCTGCTTCCACTGCTTTAACCATCCCCCACAGAGCATTCGCCACCATCCATGAGTCAGTACTTTCAGCAATGTCTAGGGCCAGCTGGATCATTTTTACCTCTGCAAATTGACTTGATTCACCTTCTCCTTCAGTTGCTTCTGCAACACATCCTGTAAGACTCCATACATCAGCTTTTCAACTTCGATGCTTTCCTACAGTATGACAAGATCCATTAGTGAACAGAGCGTACTGTTTCTCATTGTCTGAGAGTTCACTGTATGGTGGGGCCTCCTCAGCACCTCCTCTGGTGGCATTGTGAAGTCTCTGCCTTTGGGCCACATCTACAATTCCTGGACGATTTGAATTTCCTATTCGAGCTCGCTGTGCGATTAAGGCAACCCACTTACTCCAGGTAGCACCAGTAGCATAATGAGTAGACAGAACTTTACCCTTGAACATCCAGCCCAGTACTGATAATCGGGGCACCAGGAGCTGTGCTTCAGTAACAATTACCTCTGAAGCAGCTTTAACTCCTTCATATGCTGCCAAGATTTCTTTCTCAGTTGGGGTACAAGTGGCCACAGAGCCTTTGTAGCCTCAACTCCAGAATTCTAGGGGTAGACCTCGAGTGTCCCCTGGTGCTTTCTGCCAGAGGCTCCAAGTAGGGCCATTGTCCCTGGCTGCAGTGTAGATCACATTTTTAATATCCTGTCCTGTGGAGGATGGAGAAGCTGGGGATGAGCTGCTCTGTGGGAATTCAACAGATGTCCTTGCACTGGTGGGAAGGAAGCTGTGGGAATAGTAAAACAATGTCTTTATACAGTATTATTTATATGGCGGGAAATCTAGCAAGGCAACGCAAACAACAGATAGCAAGGTAGAAAAATAGAAAGTAACATTTTGGTTTAAATGTGTAAACACTTAAATGTAGCCAATTGTATTGATCACAATAACGCGTGGACATCCACTTGTAACCTATCTGTGTAGAGAGCACAGTGCGTGATCAAAAGAGAGAAACTATATATGCTGTAAAAATAAAACATTAAACGTCTTGGCTTTATCACTTGGCGGAGTCTGTGCCCTTTGTTGCCGCAAATGGTGCCCCGTGTGAGGAGCGATTATCCGAGTCAACAGACTGGATGGTGGCAAGCCCCACGGAACTGAAGAGCTGCTGAAAGGAAGCAGAAGCCGGCGAATTCACCTCGGGGTGAGTGAGGTGAGCCGTGGGGGACGGAGATGGGGAACAACATCTCTAATGAAGAGGAATCAGTCCTCAGATTAATGGATGAATTATTGCAGAAGCATAAAGTAGTTATAAGTTTTCAGGCCTTGAAAAAAGTTTTAAAATGGGTATCCGTAAGCTGTGAAGGAGTGAATGCTATAACTATATTTACAAAAGAGATATGGGATGAAGCGGGGGTGAAATTATGGGACAGAGCCACGCGCTCAAATAAGTTAGCAGGGGAGCTATTAACCCCGTGGAGACAAATCCTTGAAGTAATTCAGAAGGAGGAGGCTGCTAAACAAGCAGAAGCGGCAAGTAAAAGTGCAGAAGCGGCAAGCTGCAGTAATACCCCCCCCAACCCGCCCTCCCTCTCAGCACCGGCTACACCGT
>JAHSPS010059359.1:0-10946 GCA_033628365.1 Calidris temminckii | reverse complement strand
TCCCGCCGCCCTTCCGCCCCAACTTGAGAATCTTTTTGATCCAGGGGAGATCGGCCCCAACAAAGACCTAAATGTGCTCCCTTCCCCCCCTAATCTGCATGACCATTGGGGAAAGATTCGACAGGAGGCATTAGCGACCGGGGACTTAAGCATAGCATCAAAGATTGTTGCGCCGGTAGTTTACGAGCCCCGTCAACATCCGAAATGGGAAGGACTGTCTTTTAATATCATTAAAAACTCCGAAGGGGAGTGCTCGACTACGGTCTTTCCTCACCGTACACTATGAACATGCTGAGCTCGATCATGCAATCATATACGCTGACCCCTCATGCCTGTAAAACTATTCCGCAGTTGATTCTAACCGGGACACAATACACTTTATGGGAGTCAGTGTGGAAACGCTACTTAGAGGCTCAGCAGCAAATATACTTAAATCAACAGGACGGTCCTGCAGGGATGACACTGGACCATCTCATGGGGTCGGGTGAATTTGCTGCTGCGCAATGTCAAGTTCGAAAAATACCGCGCAATGTTTTAGATTATGTGAAAAATATAGCATAGCGAGCGTTCCGTGATGTCCCTGATATAGGGCAACCACAACAGTCCTTTATAGAAATCAAGGTGTCAAAGAGCCCTACATGACCTTTATTGATCGCCTGCAAGCAAGCTTAGAGAGACAAGTGTCTAATGAGCCAGCCAGAAAAATCATTCTATTAAAATTGGCAGTGGAAAATGCTAATGCAGACTGCCGACGTGCACTGCGCCCCTTACAGAATCCTACTCTTGTTCAAATGATAGAAACCTGTAATAGAATAGGGAGCGTAGAGCATAAATATGAAGCAATGGTGGCTGCCTTTGCCTCCGTGAAAGTTCGCAATGTCACTTGTTTTGGTTGCGGCAAGCCGGGCCACCTGAAAAAACAGTGCCAGGCGGCACAGAGGTCCAACTCTCCAAATATCTGCCCGCGCTGCAAGAAGGATAAACACTATGCGGCTCGGTGTCGTTCCAAATATGATAAGGATGGCAACTTGCTGTCGGGAAACCGCCGGCAGAGCGCGCCTGCCCGGAGCAGCGCCGGGACATAAATGGCTCCGGGATCACCCCCCTTCAAACCTTTTCAGCCTGTGTGCAAGAACCCGCGGCAGCACCGGAGCGGACCTGGCAGCCGCCGAATCAGTGACTCTTACCGACTCCTCCGTTTCCCTGCTACCTACCGGCGTTCGGGGACCATTAAGCGGGGGTAAAAGTGCTCTCCTTTTAGGCCGGTCTTCCACCACGTTACAAGGTCTCTTTGTCCGCCCTGGAATCATCGACTCGGACTATACGGGTGAAATAAAAATCATGGCCCGGACTCCGGCGCCACCTTGCGTCGTCCCCCGGGCTGCCCGTATTGCGCAACTTATTTATTTTACCGCTTGTCCTCCTAAGACCAGACAGACAGAGGCGGGGGGTTCGGGGTTTGGTTCCACCGGGCATGCGCAAATTTTCTGGACGCAGTCTGTTACTACCGGTCGTCCAGTGATGAGATGCACTCTATCCTTACAGCACAAAGGCTTTATTTGTCTAGATGGAATTCTAGATACTGGGGCGGATGTCACAGTCATTTCAAACGATCGTTGGCCTGCCGAATGGCCATTAACTAGTATCGGAGGAGTGCTAATGGGCATAGTGGGCTGTGCCCCTGCAGAGCAAACATTTGGTGCAAATTGAAGGTCCTGAAAGCCGTGTGGCCTCGGTTCGGCCTTTTGTCCTCGGTGCACCTATTACTTTTTGGGGCTGTGATTGCATGAGTCAGTGGGGGGTAAATATTGGCTCAAATTTTTCCTAGGGGCCACTGCGGCCCAACCCACCTTAAAACTTACATGGAAAACTAACACGCCTGTCTGGGTTGAACAGTGGCCCCTGGCTAGTGAGAAGTTTCGCCACCTTAATGAATTAGTGAAAGAACAATTGAAGGAGGGACATATTGTCCCAACTACTAGTCCCTGGAATTCTCCTGTCTTTGTTATTCAGAAAAAGAGTGTGAAATGGCGCTTGTTACATGATCTGTGCAGATTAAATGATGCCATGGAAGACATGGGCATGCTACAACCCGGTATGCCATCGCCCACCATGATCCCCCCAAATTGGTGTCTCACCATTATCGATTTAAAAGATTGGTTTTTTTACTATTCCCCTACACCCTGACGATGCACCAAAATTTGCATTTTCTGTGCCATCGCTTAATGTAAGTGAGCCTTACAGGCGCTATCACTGGACAGTCCTCCCTCAAGGAATGAAAAATAGTCCCACTATATGCCAATGGTTTGTAGCTGAAGCCCTGTCTCCTGTTAAGAAAGCCTTTCCTGATGTTGTACTTTATCACTATATGGATGATATTTCTTGTTGCAGCGCAAGCTCAACAAACTATGCAGGACATGCTTAAGATGTTGCATCAACAAGTACAAGCTGCAGGGTTACAGATAGCCCCTGAGAAAATTCAGCAAACAGCACCCTGGAATTATCTAGGGTGGCGAATTATGGAACAAAAAATTGTCCCGCAACAAGTAAAGTTGCAAGTATCTGTGAAAACTTTAAATGATTTACAGAAGCTCGTGGGGGCAATAAATTGGATCCGTCCATTATTAGGTATATCGAATCACGAATTAAGCCCCTTGTTCTCTCTTCTTAAGGGAGACCCTGCACCTTCATCACCGAGAAGCCTGACTCTGGAAGCCCAAGTCGCCTTAGAAAAGGTCTCTCAGGCCATAGAGAATCGCCAGGCAAACAGAATATATCCGGAAGTGTCCTTCCAATTGCTCATAAAAAAATCCCACCTCTCAGCCATATGCCTTAATTTTTCAATGGGATGACAATCAACCAGAGCCTCTGGCTATTATTGAATGGGTCATTCTTCCACACCAACTGCATAAAACAGTTGTAACCCGACCAGAGTGTTTTGCCATGCTAATAATAAAAGCCAGTCAGCGTTTGTTAGCGCTAGCAGGACAAGAGTTCTCACGCATTATTTTACCAACAGATACTCAGGTTTTGCAATGGCTCCTTCAAACTTCAGTCCTTTTCCAAACAGCAATAATGGAATTTCCTGGGGAAGTAAATGTACATGGTCCAAGCCATAAACTACTCCAACATGACTTTACGCTATATGAATGCTCAAAAGTTAGCCATACTCCTCTACAGGCTATAACTGTTTTTACTGATGGTTCTGGGAAAACTGGCTGATCTGTTATAGTATGGCAAAACCCTGACACAAAATCTTGGGTTTCAGATGTTTGCCAGGTTGAAGGCTCTCTGCAGATTGTTGAGCTTGCTGCTGTAGTTCGAGTTTTTCAAAAATGGAAAACCTCTGTAAATATAGTTACTTATTCTGCCTATGTGGCCGAGTTGGTGCCACGCTTGGAAAATGCTTGCTTAAAATAAACTTCTAACCCATTGTTGTATTCATTTTTATGGGAATTGTTATGCTTACTGAATGACAGAAAATGTCCTTACTTTATAATGCATATCCGTGCGCATACCACACTCCCAGGACCGCTGACAGAAGGAAATCGCCGTGCGGACACTTTAACTCTTGCGGCACAAATCACGCCACTAGCATTTGAACAGGCACGCATTTTGCATGCCTTCTTCCATCAGAATGCAAGAGCGCTACAAAAGACATTGGTAAGGGATACCTCGACGCAGGCAAAAAATATCATTACTGCTTGCCCAGATTGTCAACGCTTTCAGCCCTCTTCGCCACCTGCTGGTGTTAACCCGAGAGGTCTTAATGCCTTAGAGCTATGGCAAACAGACGTGACTCTTTTCCCTGAGTTCAGTCATCTCAAATACATCCATGTCTCTGTGGACACATTTTCTGGAGCCATACATGCTACTTGTCATACTGGGGAAAAGGCCCGAGACGCGATCAAGCATTTTATGCTTGCCTTTGCAGCCCTTGGTGTCCCACACGCAGTAAAGACAGATAACGGCCCAGCATACATATCACAAAAGTTGAAATTCTTTTTCCAAGACAGGGGAGTCAAGCATATCACTGGTATTCCTCTCCAACAGGCCAAGCCATCGTTGAGCGATCTCATGGCACCTTAAAACGCTTACTAGCCAAACAAAAAGGTGGCATTGCAGACACAGTAATGTCACAACAAGAACGTTTAGCTAAAGCACCATATATATTTAATTTTTTGAATTTATCTGTTAATATTGAATCTGCCATTAGTTGACATTATGCATCTTTACAGACTGACAGGGATCCTGTACAAGGCAAAGCGCAGGTGTTAATTCGTAATCTTGAGTCTGGGGCTATAGAAGGTCCATTTCCATTGATAACCTGGGGGAGAGGGTGTGCCTGTGTTTCCACAGGTAACGGACCATGGTGGGTTCCAGCGAGGTGTGTTCATCCGTACTGACAATGTTTGAATCAGAAGGACTGAATGAGCCTGCTCTCCTGGTTCGGGTTATCTGCTCTGCATGATCAAGAGAGATCTCAGCTATAAAATTGAGTACAGTGTCTTTGGAGAACCATTGAACCACTCTGCAGTGATAGGTGACATTGTGCGTTAATTAAGAGGCAAGCGTGATATACACCGTGTGGGACACAAGGACAAATACCTAAAGGTCAAAAGGTTGTGCACGCCTCTACTTTGAGGGGTACCCCATTCAGTGCTGTTTCGTACAATAAATTTTTAATCTTTGTTTCAACGAATTTGTTCTCTTTAAAATTCTAAGTGTGAGCTGGTGTTTCTCACAAATTAGGGGCTCATCCAGGATCAGCACTCCTGTTCCTGCGAGACAGGACAGCAAGAGGAGAAGGCGCACCCTGCTGATTTTAGCAGTCTCTGTCTGCTTTCTTGTTTTGTAAAGGGCAGCAGGTCCTATCCAGATGGAGGACTCTCGAAGCTAATTAATAAACCTTTACCTTTTAAGAAAAATGCCACAAAATGCAGCCATCGCTTTGCATGGGAAAATCAAGCATGATTATAGCCTCATTATTGCTGTTATTAAGTGAAGTTCAAGGGTTGTTGCCCCCATTACCTAAGGACAACATTTGGTTAAGCTTGGCAAAAACCCTGAACCAAGACACACTATGTCTATCGCTGGCTCAACCTCAGAACCCTTTTCACACCTGTCTAGTAGGTCTATCGTTGGACGAAGCTTCGATTGTAGTAGCAGAATCAAAAGGGGGGGTGGTTGCATAAACTTGATTGTTTGGGAGGCGGTAATGTAGATTGTCTAGACAGCTGGGACGTGTGGGATGACCACTTACCCAGACTGGCCCTAGAGCCACAAGAAATTTATATCCTTGGTTCAGTAAAGATGGATGCTTGTGTATACTTTAACTTTGCCAAATACTCTTGCAATGAAACCTATGTTCAAGACGTATCACCCTGGGATCCTATATTCAAAAATGATTCACAATGGTGTAGTCAAACGGTCCACGGCCCTGACAACCCTGTCCCTGCTGACCCAGTCCCTCGCAAACTACCAAGAGGTGTATTCCTTATTTGTGGAGACCGTGTGTGGGCCTGTATTCCATCCAGATTGATCGGAGGACCCTGTACGATAGGTAGACTAACTTTGTTAACTCCAAACATTACCATGATACTTAGCCACACGCACACAAGAGAATTCTACAGGAGAAAGTGGTCGGTAGATCATGCCTTCACCTCTGACTGTGATGATCAAGTAACCTTCTGACAACCACCAGCAATTGTTTTTTCTTCCCTTTTTGCCCCGGTGTAGCTTCTTCTCACACCTTAACATCGTTACGAAAATTGGGATGCTGGCTTGCGAAACAAAGCAATGCCACCTCGTTAGCCTTGTCTGGTTTACTGACGGATATGGATTCAGTTCGACATGCCACCCTCCAGAACAGAGCCGCTATTGACTTTTTACTTCTTGCTCATGGTCATGGCTGTGCAGACTTCAATGGTATGTGTTGTATGAACCTATCTGATCATTCTAAATACATACGAGCATACAGCAGCTAATGTCAAATGTACAACACCTACAGGTTGCTGATGGCTGGGGTTGACTACATAATATCTTTAGCAAGTGGGGGATTACCAGGTGGTTACAATCAATTTTACAAGTTGCATTAAGGTGTGTCATAATCTTTCTATGTATCATGATCTGAAGGGCTATTTTACAGCCCTTACCCAACTTTAGTATGATGTTGCAGCAGTTGCAAGGTGAGATACATCTCATTAACACTATACCTGATTCTTTACAGGTACAGATGCAGTCCGGGAAGTTCACTACATACATTAACTGAAAGTTCTCAGTACAATTCACAGAGCGCAAATGCAGCTGAGATTTTATGATCACAGTAAGTTGCTGTTGCATTAAGAGGCAAAATATTTTTGGCAGAAAATAAACCCCCTTGTGTTCTAACATTCCTCACCGAGGTGGGAGGCTAGGTGCGGCTAGATTTAAATTCTGAGTGATGCCCAATTCACCACTATCAGTCCAGTCGTGTTTAATATATTAAACTATCACAATTCCGGATACACTAATAGTGGACTGCACCTTCAGTCTAGTCGTGCTCATGAACTAGCACGGCCACACTCTAGTGTTTGGTCGTGTTCAATGAGAAACCAAAATGACTAGCTACTTAAGTACTGCAGTTTATTTAAGCAACAGATATAAAGGTTCTTATGGGTTGCTGGTGATAAATACACTGTCTGCAAAGCACATGCAAGTAAAAATAAAAAAATTGTTAATGGTACAAAAAGCGCGACAAAGAAACAATACAGCCTGGCTATAAATGTAGAAAAGTAACCAACTAGAGAGATTTCCAAGTTTCCCGAGGAAGCGCTCAGTATAGTCTAAGTCTTACCCAAAGGCTTTCCTACGGGAGGGAGGAAAGGCTCAGCCCGTCAACTGGTCCCAGGAGTCAAAGGCCATCCGTGATGGAGTCCTCCTTGACTTGTTCACGATGGTGTCTTCCCTAGTATCCCCCTTTTCTTGGTCTATTTTTATACTATTTTTTACCTTCAAGGTGGGTTTTGAGTGACTCTAGTCATAAATACCTTTATTACGATTGGTGTAAAATTCTCTCGCTTCACATTTAAAGGTATAGTTTACGAAAAAGTCAGGGCACAGACTCAAGGAGGAGTGGTCGCACCTTGGAGGTGGGTAGCCTTTGGGATGGAGGTGTCTTTTGGTATTATAATGACATTATAATGAGCAAAGTTCACACAAAGCATTTTATCAAAATTTGACAGACTGTTGGTTCAGGGTAGCAAATATGCAGCTTTTCAGTTCCATAGGACCATCTCGTTCCCATATCTGCTCTAAGATCACAGAGCTTGGCCATGGAATCTTCACTCCACTCCATCCTCCGTGTTGCTTCACAAGCAATATTGTTCAGGGAATCGCAGATGTAGTGGATTCCTCGCATACCAGCTGCCGCTTTCCACCCTGGAAATGTTTCAATTTTATACTTTTTCTTAATGTGTGAACAAAGCTATATTTTAACTATAATTTCATTTTAGGAATTATTCCACAGTTGCATAGAGATATAAAGGTCTGCAGCAAGGCACTGCCAAGAAACCCTTTTATTCACTTAATTTTGCTGCACACATGCATTCTAGTCTCCTAGTCCATTGTTTTTCCTGTCCTGATTTGGTGTTACAAATTTAATACTTAATAACATTCAGCACTGTGCTGCTTCTGCCAAAGGATGTCAGACCCTAGGTAAATCTGTTAAACAAGATCTGTTTGAGGAGAATCTGAACAGTTTCAGACTCAACTGCACACACAAAGTGAGAGGAGACAGAGGGTTACAAAGACTATGTTCTGAGGAGGGTGCAAGCTTCAGAGCTCCCAAATCTCAATAATTACCTTAGACCCCAGAGGAACATCAAATTTTGAGACCATCTGAATTACTGTGTGGATTTTCAAGATATTAGAATAGCTGACTAATTAAACAGACAGCAATTCAGTATCTTAGCTGTAGTTGAGCTAGTACATTGCTATAATTCTTTTAGAAACAGAAAGTAGCTAAAAAGAGTATTGAGGCTTGACTGGCTTCACATCCAGCTAACAATAAAGGCTGCTGGTTCTTCAGTCTTCTAGGTGATCCAAACTCTACTGCTGCAGACCGGCTTGTTGTTTAAAGGCCTTGGGCACAATAGCCCTTTGGTGAGAATGTTTCACTTGCCTTCTTGGGAGAAGAGAATGACTCCCATGTCCCACAGTTGAATGCTGTGGATGAAAGAGAGTATTGTAAGATTGTGAAGAGCATAAAGAAGTAAAGATGGGGGCCAGGGGAAGGGATGGAAACTAATCTCAACAGGAAATCTTGGATCAAAGAAGAACCAGCATGAAAGATCTGAAAGGAATATCTACACTGGAGTCATGTAAAAAAAAAAGGCCTTTTTTGCTACTCAGCTGGGACTTATGCTAAGAGAAAGACATCTCTATTAAACTTTGAACAGCAATTTGCCCATTTTCACTGATGTTGAACTGTGTTCATGGCAAAATGCATCAGAGAGCATGGGGATAGGAGTGGGAAAACTAACAGTAGTCATATAAATATTTGCCATGTGTTTTTTATTAGATTTTTAATATTTCCATTAGTCTACAAGACTCAAAGCTCAGCAGAAAATGCATTAGTAGACAGTTTGCAGACAGAAGGGATTACCAGATACAACAGCTTTTCAGATAAGGCCAGTTTCCAGCCATCCCAATGACTATTTTCAGGTCTGTTAATTACTTCAATTAAATTTCTGGTCTAGCTTCAGCAGTAAAAGCCCAGTCCCTCATAGAATCCTCATCCTTGGTTGCTATGTTTCCGTCCCCATCTAATAAAGGATGGAGATTATGCTTAGTCCTCCTTCTATTGCTAATGTAGTTATAGAAACATTTTTTATTGTCCTTAACAGCAGAAGCCAAATTAAGTTCTAGTTGGGCTTTGGCCCTTCTAATTTTCTCCCTACATAGCCTTACAACATTTTTGTAGCCCTCCTGAGTGGCCTGCCCTTTCTTCCAAAGGCCATAAACTCTCCTTTTTCCCCTGAGTTGTGACCATAGGTCTCTGTTCAGGCAGGTCAGTCTTTTTCCCCGATGGTTCATTTTTCGGCACGTAGGGACAGCCAGCTCCTGCGCCTTTAAGACTTCGTTCTTGAAGAATGTCCAGCCTTCCTGGACTCCTTTTCAACAACTTTGAGGATTTTTAACAACTTCCACCAGCTTTCCAACTTCCAGGAGTTCTAACAAGTTCTATGTTTTGATAGTTACAAAAATACCTTAAGAAAAAAGTACTTCAGCTTTCATACTGATTTCACACCTTTAGTTGTATGCTGTTATATCACTGCTGACTCCAGAAGTGACTTACAGCTCACAGAGACCAAACATTTTTCTTTATTTTCAAAAACACACACAAAAAATGTAAACAAATGTAGAGGAATTAAAGATTCAGAGTCAAACCTTGAAAGGCTGATTCTTTAGTAAAGTCTAAGTCACAGTTATAATAATTTTGTTTCTAATATATACTGTTGTTGCTGAGGACTGTTTTGTCCTAGTTGCTATTAGAGTTCATAATCACAAAGCAGAGACAAATTTATTATGTGCTATGATGTATTACTAATGGCTAATGGTTGCCCTTAACATCTCCTTGGCTTAGATAACATCACTTGAAGATTTACAGACTATTCCCTATACATCACAGAGAATACTGAAAAGGAGAATATATGACTTCTTATATTCCAGTAATAAAAGTGTTCTTGGAGCTGTAGAGTCATACAAAGCAGTCCCACCTCAGGAGTTTGGATCCTGAAAAGAAAAAATGCAGGTGAATGCCATGAGGAAAAGCAAACAAAGGGAAGAATTTCTCAAACAAAGCAATTTGAACAATAACAGGCATGCATCCATTGTTACTGAGTTGGCAAATATTGCCAAGGTCAAGCTAATGTAACAGCAAAATTTAACAAAATCAGCACCAGTGAAACGTTAGAAAATACAAATAGGAAAGGTGGGAGGGAAACAGAAGAGAAAGATGAAGGTCCTGAGATAAACAGAAAAGATGATTTTTTCACCCCTACAACATTGGCTGCAAGCAGTCCAAGCCACTGCAAGTCCTAGACTTTCTGTCTACCCAAAAGACATAATTCCTGGAACAACATTTCTCCCTTTCAAATCTGTTGTAAACTATGGTAAGAATTATGCAAACGCCACCCCAACAGGGCTCATCCCTAGGTTCTGCTTTAATAAAAGAATCAAACACAGTTCCTCCTTCTACTATGTTTAATATGCAATAGTAGTTACATCTCAAGCTGGGTGCCTCCGAAGAGGGACCTCACAGATCAATTGCTCCAGGATTTATAGTCTCTATAGGTCGCCTGATTTCCTGATGGCACTTCTACTCATTCAATCCTGTTCGTGGAGCCTGGAGCCTTCTGATTTGCTCACGCTGTCTCCAGGCTCCCGTTTTGTCTGTGTCTTGAGATGGTTTTTTTTTTTTTTTTGTTATTGAACATCCTGTAGTTAAAGTTTTACTTATTCTTCCTTATCTACCAGTTATAGTTTCATAGCTAAAAACAAAGATTAAAGTACAATTCATGCAGCCTAAGGATTCATTTACTTTAATCACTAGTGCTAAGCTCTGGCACAAATTAGTCTCTCACTACAAAATACAGGAAAAAGCCCTCAAGCTTTCTTTTGTTTTCAACAGGAATTTAGGACTGAACTGTCGTGGTTTGGCCTCAGACGGCAACAAAGGACCTCGTGGCAGCTGCTCGCGCAGACCAGAGTCCCCACCGCCACCGCAGCCGGGAGGGAAAAATCGGAAGAAAAAGGCAAAACTCGTGGGTTGAGACAAAGGCAATTTAACAGAACAGCAAAGAGAGCAAGAAACAACACCAACAATAACACTGACAGAGGAATATACAGCCACGATGACGATACCGCCACTTGCCGACCGCACCCTGGACGCCCCCAACCGGGGG
>JAHSPS010059355.1:0-10690 GCA_033628365.1 Calidris temminckii | reverse complement strand
GTGGGATGCAGCAACGCGGGGAAATCCCGAGGCCCAACGTCTGCTCCCGTGGTGGAGAAGTATTTTTGAGACTTTAAAAATCCAAGAGAAAGGAAACAAAGATGAACTAAACCAAGGAGAGGGTTCTTCAAGGGACAGTGGTGCTTCATCCCCTCCCCCTCTACCAGTGGCTGCAGCCAGTTGCCCCCCAGATGAAGATCCTTTTGACCCGGGGCCTGTGGACCCGGAACAAGAGCCACAACTCTATCCTCCCGATCCACATGATGTGTGGGCTAACATAAGACGTCAAGCCCTAAAGGAAGGGGAGTTGGAGATTGCAAGGACAATAGTGGCTCCGGTCATCTATCATGGACGGGGGGCTCAGTGGGAAGCATTATCTTTCCCGGTGGTGAAAGAGTTGCGCCGTACCGTTACAGAGCACGGTCTCTCTTCTCCATATTTTGCAAGCTTGTTATCCTCTGTCTTTGATACTTATGTAATGACTCCACATGATTTAAAATCCCTTGCGCAGCTGTTGTTAACCCCGACTCAATATACCCTATGGGAGTCGCACTGGAGAGGGGGGCTTCAAGCACTTCTCGTGGCATATGTGGGTCACAATAATCAAGCCATGGCTGCCTTGACTATGGAACACCTCACTGGAACGGGTCCACATTCTGACCCAGTAGCCCAAGCACGAGATATCCCAAGAGAAGCCCTTGAGGCGGTTCGAGAGGAGGCAAGAAAGGCCTTCTTTAAGATTCCAGATTCACAGAAACCGCAAAAGGCTTTTACTACTGTCACTCAGGGACCCCGAGAATCTTATATGCAGTTTATTAATCGATTAAAACAAGCCTTGGAGCGCCAAATAGATAACGTAGACGCGCGAGAGATTTTATTGTTAAAATTAGCGGTTGAAAATGCTAATGCCGATTGTAAAAAACTACTCAAATCCATGCCAAATCCAAATCCAACATTAGTAGAAATGGTAGAAGCTTGCAATAGGATTGGCACAGTAGATCATAAGTTTGAAGCCATGGCTGCTGCCTTCGCTGCCATGCGTGGCCCCACAGGGCCCGGGAATTGTTTTGGCTGCGGTAAACCTGGTCACTTAAAAAAGAATTGCCTCGCTACCAATGGTGGAGCCAGGCCCTCAGCTCCAGGGATCTGCCCTAGGTGCCGGAAAGGGCGTCATTACGCTAATCAGTGTCGGTCCAAGTATGACTTCCAGGGACAACTAATACAGGGAAACCGATCACGGAGCGCGGGGCAGCGGCGCGCGCAGACACAAGTTCCGCAACCAACGTTCCAGCCTCCGCGGAGAGAAGCGGCTGTGCCCCAAGTCTTTGCCCAGCAACAGCAGGAAGCGCCGGCCTGGACCTGGCAACCGCCCACACAGTAACGTTACTTGATTCTTCTGTACATTTACTGTCCACTAATTTTCGGGTCCCTTACCCCCTAAGACACAAGCATTGTTGTTAGGAAGATCATCTACAACTCTGACGGGACTTTTTGTGTTACCGGGAGTCATTGACTCAGACAGTATCGATGAAATCAAGATCATGGCATGGACCCCGTTTCCCCCTTGTACTGTCCCGAAGGGTAGCCGCATTGCACAGTTGATATTAATCCCTAAAGAAGTGTGTCCTTTTGTCCCCAACCAGCCTCGTCAGCAGAGACAGGGAAGTTTTGGATCTACGGGGGATCCACAGATCTTGTGGGTACAGGCTATCTCACAAAAACGGCCTGTATGTCGATGTACCCTTATCCGTGGGGGCCAGCAAGTAGTGCTGAGCGGGATTATTGATACCGGGGCCGATGTAACAGTCATCTCTCAGGCTAAATGGCCACCACAATGGCCTTTAGCTAATGTTTCTCAAACACTGGCAGGAATTGGAGGGACCGGGAGTAGTCACCAAAGCTCAGACCTAATCCAGATTCAGGGTCCGGAAGGACACATAGCCTCTGTTAAACCCTTTGTGTTGCCCGTTCCTATGATCTTATGGGGGCATGATGTACTATCACAGTGGGGAATGTCCATTCAGACACATTTTTAGACGGGGCCATTGAGGTGTGAAACCGCTCAAAAGGAAGCAGTCTTTGAGAAATAGGGAGTTAAAACGTAAGCGGGGTTCCTTCTTTGAATCCCCTATCTCTCAGCAAGGTCAACAACACTGTTTCGAAATTATCTAAGAGAACAGGACATGTTGGCAGAAAAGAACACTCAGCTCCGACCTTGCCAAGCACACCAGGAAGCCACCCAAATTAGGAAGAGTTCAGAAGATTAACCAGAGGAAGACTCACAAGACAACCCCCCACCCTGATGAAGGCACCGGAACTCCCACCAGATGACTCCCCAAAAATGGAAGACTCCGCCTATATGTGAATATGCATGTAAAGATAAGAATATGCGTGTAAAAATGATGTAACCTGCACTCAAACTTGTATAAAAAGCTGCACTGATTACTAACCGGCGGAACTCTGGGTCCAGGGTTGGCCTGGAGAGAGTTCCCCAACGCGTTGTAATAAATACCTCCTGCTTATGGACTTGAAAACTTAGTCTCTGAGCAGTTTCTATTTCGCCTTTTGGGGCAAATTTGGCATCAGGTGCGCGACACCCTAAAATTAACTTGGGAAACTGATACCCCAGTTTGGGTTGATCAATGGCCCCTACCACTGGAAAAGCTTCGCGCTCTCCAAGAACTGGTTACAGAACAGTCATTAAAAGGACACATTGTGCCGTCCACCAGTCCGTGGAATTCCCCTGTCTTTGTTATCAAAAAACAATCTGGTAAGTGGCGCCTGCTCCACGACCTCAGAAAAATTAATGATGCTATGGAGGACNCCACCAGTCCGTGGAATTCCCCTGTCTTTGTTATCAAAAAACAATCTGGTAAGTGGCGCCTGCTCCACGACCTCAGAAAAATTAATGATGCTATGGAGGACATGGGGGCTCTACAACCGGGACTCCCGTCTCCTACTATGATCCCCCGAGATTGGTATCTGACTGTTATTGACCTCAAAGATTGCTTTTTTAATATCCCATTGCATCCAGACGATGCTCCTAAATTTGCCTTTTCAGTTCCAAGCGTCAACATGCAAGCTCCTTTGCAAAGATATCAGTGGGTTGTGCTACCACAAGGAATGAAAAATAGCCCCACGATATGCCAATGGTATGTAGCCAAGGTCCTTAGTCCTGTTAGGACTAAGATGCCTAGCATCTTATTGTACCACTATATGGATGATATTCTGGTGGCTGCACAACATCACGAGGTCCTGGAGGAAGCTGTAGCCCTTGTCACAGCTGCTGTTAACTCAGCAGGTCTCTGTATTGCGCCGGAAAAAATTCAAAAAATGCCACCATGGAAATATCTAGGCTGACGCATATGAACTCAGACCATAGTTCCCCAGCCCTTACAGATACGAACGGACATTAGGAACTTGCATGACGTGCAGAAATTGTTGGGAACAATTAATTAGGTTCGACTACTGTTGGGAATTTCTAATACAGATTTAGGTCCTTTATTTGAATTGCTTAAAGGGAATACTGATTTATGTTCCCCCCGTGCTCTTGGCCCTGAAGCCATTGACTCTCTGCAAAAAGTTGCTACAGCAATTGCTCTCAGACAGGCGCACCGATGTACTCCTGAATTACCCTTTTATCTGATCATTTTAAATCCTGTTCGACAGCCTCACGCCTTGATATTTCAATGGGATTCTCAGAAATCGGATCCACTGTTAATTATTGAGTGGGTTTTTTTACCAAATCAACCTACAAAAACTATCTTAACACAGCATGAAATGTTTGCATTTTTGATCATTCGAGCCCGACGGCGCTTGTTCGCATTGTCAGGAATGGATTTTACCTGTATTTATTTACCCATAGCAAACGATTATCTACAGTGGCTCCATCAACAATCAGAAGCCTTTAATATAGCAGTAGCCAGCTATACAGGTCAACTTACTTCTCACCCACCTTCTCATAAACTGTTTAGTACTGACTTCCATCTTATGCCCAAGCCGAAAAGAAGTAACCAGCCCCTGCAAGCCCTTACCGTATTCACAGATGGGTCTGGAAAATCACACAAATCGGTTATTCTCTGGTGGGATGACCAACGTGGACAATGGGACTCAGATATAGAGACTGTGCCAGGCTCTCCTCAAATAGTAGAACTAACTGCAGTCGTCCGAGCTTTTCTAAAGTGGTCCACACCTCTTAATATAATTACTGATTCAGCTTATGTTGCAGGAATTGTCGAACGAGCTGAAGCGTCTGTGTTGCGTGATGTTTCACATTTTGAATTATTTGTTTTATTGCAGGAACTTATTTTTCTCTTGGACTCTCGCCCTCACCCTTATTTTGTTATGCACATCAGGTCTCACACTTCTTTACCTGGTTTCATTGCAGAAGGAAACCGACAAGCCGATATGCTTACATTACCAGTGCAGGTATTACCGGACCGCATAGCACAAGCCAAACTCAGTCATTCTTTCTTTCACCAAAATGCTGGAGGTCTTAAACAACAGTTTGGTCTCACCACTCAACAAGCAAACAATATTATTGCTGTGTGCCCCGATTGTCAAAAACACTCCTTTCCGTCGACAGCAGGAGGAGTCAACCCTAGAGGATTGCAAAGTCTGCAACTCTGGCAAACTGACGTTACTCACTTCTCAGAATTTGGCCACTTAAAGTATATTCACTCTTCTATTGATACTTTTTCTGGTGCATTATTTGCCTCCTGCCACACAGGAGAGAGGGCGCACGATGTCCAAAGACATCTGATGCGTGCTTTTGCCACTTTGGGTATACCCTCCCAAATTAAAACGGACAATGGTCCTGCATATATCTCAGCTGCAACTAAAAAGCTTTTAGATTCTTGGGGAATTAGTCACATCACCGGTATCCCTTACTCTCCTACGGGTCAGTCTTTAATTGAACGCTCTCACCAATCTTTGAAACGTTTATTACAACAACAAAAAGGGGGAGTAGGGACTACCCCGGAGGAACGTTTACAGAAAGCTTTATATGTTTTTAACTTTTTGAATTGTTCTTTGTTAGATAATAACCCTCCGATAGTTCGACATTTTAACACGAATGCTTCACTTGAGGCAAGAATTAAGCCACCAGTACTGGTCCGTGACCCAGAAACAGGTAAGGTTGTGGGACCTTATCCTCTTGTTACATGGGGCAGAGGTTTTGCTTGTGTCTCCACAGAAAAAGGCCCTAGATGGATCCCAGCAAAAAACGTACGACCTTTTCGTGAATCACTCCCACAACCACCTGTTGCAAGCCCTGATCACCTTTTGAATCAGCCCTTGGAGCAGTCCCCTGACCAGGCTGGTGAATGGCAAACGGACAATCCTTCTGAAGAAGAAGAGCAGCAAAACAAGGAGTAGATGCCTTAAACAAAAAACAACTTATATGAATAAGTATAAAGAACTGTCTATTGAAGAAATTATTTGTGCTTTATGTAAACATTGTGATCCTTGGGTTTTATGTGTGTGTTATAACTGTGAAAAGGAGTGGTGGCGTCGGGCGACGCTTGACGGACGTTGGTGTGAAATTTGTTTAGAAAAAGAGATTAGTACGGCCAGACTCCTGCTTGTTACAGGGCACGAGCTAGGTGGCACTGATCGATACTTTTCTTGCCTTACCGATTGGGCAAAAATAGTGACTGAACAAGCAGGAAAGATATTGGTTTGTGACTTGGAATGTAGCAAGACCAATTTGGTACCTGCTATATGGCCAGTCCTTAAAGAAGACTGGGAGCGAACAAAAGAAAGGTGCAAAAAAACGGTTTGTTTGGAAACTGAGCAAAAAGCATAATACATTGGTTTTAAAATAACTTTTAGGTAAGTTATATTGATAATCAGAATGTTTAAGCTTGTTGTTTTTAATTGTCTGTTTTTTATGGCCGCAGCTTTTATATCTGTATCGCATTTTAATCCTAGAGAAAATGTATGGGTAACCTTAAGTAGATCTCTTAATACCACCACATTTTGTGCTAACTTATCTACTCCTAGCACACCCTTTTTGACTTGCTTAGTAGGTGTGCCGTTTAATGACTCAGATTGGGTCCTTTTTAACCAGTCTTTAGCACAATTGAATATTTCCAGTTTAAAACGAGGATCAAATACATCGGAATGTTTTGACAACTTTGATAATTGGGATGATAAGCTCCCTATTGGCCACAACCCTCAAGAAATCGAACTTGTAAATTCACTGGATGCCCCTTATTGTATATTTATAGATTCTGGTTCTGGAAACGGTTGTGCTGATGAACCTTCTACATTGCTTTGCAACACAACTGCCGCCACCCATGTGAGTCCAATTGGCAATGCGTCAGAATGGGAAAGTTAGTGTGGTCGAATGCTTAAGAATCAGTCCAATCCAGCCCCTGGAATAATATACCCCAGAAAGTTACCCCCGGGTTTATTTTTTATTTGTGGCAATAGAGCATGAAATGGAATTCCCCAGAGGCCTGTAGGTGGCCCATGTACCATTGGTCGCCTGAGCCTAGCCTTGCCTCACCACCACCCTAACAAATCTAATCCTGTAAGATGGAAGAGGGACTTCTCCCAGATTCTCGATAATACTTGCGATGATAATGTAAAGCTTTGGAACAAATGGGAGACAATCTTTGCCTCCTTTTTTACTCCAGGTGTGGCTGCGGCCCGAGCTCATAAGAACCTAAACACACTTTCTTGTTGGGTTGTCAAACAAGCTAACCTCACCAGTAGAATCTTATCAGACCTAGCAGACGGTTTAAGCTCTGTCCAACATGCAGTCTTGCAAAATCGTATGGCTATAGACTTTTTGTTATTAGCTCATGGACACGGTTGTGAAGACTTTGACGGCATGTGTTGTATGGACTTAGAAGATAATTCAAGCTCCATACATAGAGAAATAAAACAGCTCATGGACCATTCGGAAAAGATTCGCCAAGATGTTGACTTTTTTGGCCTTGAAGGCCTAACAAATTGGCTTGGAGTCGGAGGTTGGTTAAAAAGAGTAATCCAAAGTATGTTGCTCATATTAATAATGATTGTTGTTGGACTCGTAGTTTTTAGTTGTGCTCTTTCGTGTATAAAGAAGTTGTTGATGCGTATGGCTGGAGAGGTTTGGTTAATACAAAAAGAAAAAGGGGGAAATGTAGGGGATGAACTTAGATCTGCGTCTAGCATGACACACCTGACAACAGCAGAGGAGACAGACCTAGGCCACATGCCATGGAAAAGTACAGAGGAGCTGATCTGAACAGACAGCACCCGATCAGGAACAAGGTCGCGGCAACCTTGCAGAGACAGCTGGACGAAAATAGGACGCTTGTGGTCAAGCAGAATGAGGAAGAAGCAGAGAAAAAGGAGAAGAAGAGGCATAGTTGCTTGTTGAGCAACTAACCAACTGTAAGCTTAAATTGCATAAGGCAACTGTGTGTTAACCAATCAGTAAAAGACACGACTTTGAGTATCTGTATAAGAAACGATTGATCAAAGCAATAAACGGCATTCTGCTTGCATCAAGTAGAGTCCCCGTCTCTCAATCGCAGCAAATTGGTGACCCCGACGTGATCGGTCGACGAACTGCCTAGCTGAGCGGCATGCTGCAAGTCCCACAGAACTTTGAATGAGCTGCTGAAAGGAAGCAGAAGCCGGCTTGAAATCCCTCCAGGACTGAGAGGTGAGCTGTGGGAAACATGGGGAACCAGATGTCTCCCCCAGAGAGAGATGTATATGAGCTGATGAAGGCTCTCCTTAAGAAGCACGGGAAAACTATTTCTGGGCATGATCTTAAAATGATGCTTAAGTGGGTGCAAGCAAAAATTCCCACTGTAACGGCCTCTAGTATTTTTACGCGGGAACTCTGGGATGATGTTGGAGTTAAATCGTGGGATGCAGCAACGCGGGGAAATCCCGAGGCCCAACGTCTGCTCCCGTGGTGGAGAAGTATTTTTGAGACTTTAAAAATCCAAGAGAAAGGAAACAAAGATGAACTAAACCAAGGAGAGGGTTCTTCAAGGGACAGTGGTGCTTCATCCCCTCCCCCTCTACCAGTGGCTGCAGCCAGTTGCCCCCCAGATGAAGATCCTTTTGACCCGGGGCCTGTGGACCCGGAACAAGAGCCACAACTCTATCCTCCCGATCCACATGATGTGTGGGCTAACATAAGACGTCAAGCCCTAAAGGAAGGGGAGTTGGAGATTGCAAGGACAATAGTGGCTCCGGTCATCTATCATGGACGGGGGGCTCAGTGGGAAGCATTATCTTTCCCGGTGGTGAAAGAGTTGCGCCGTACCGTTACAGAGCACGGTCTCTCTTCTCCATATTTTGCAAGCTTGTTATCCTCTGTCTTTGATACTTATGTAATGACTCCACATGATTTAAAATCCCTTGCGCAGCTGTTGTTAACCCCGACTCAATATACCCTATGGGAGTCGCACTGGAGAGGGGGGCTTCAAGCACTTCTCGTGGCATATGTGGGTCACAATAATCAAGCCATGGCTGCCTTGACTATGGAACACCTCACTGGAACGGGTCCACATTCTGACCCAGTAGCCCAAGCACGAGATATCCCAAGAGAAGCCCTTGAGGCGGTTCGAGAGGAGGCAAGAAAGGCCTTCTTTAAGATTCCAGATTCACAGAAACCGCAAAAGGCTTTTACTACTGTCACTCAGGGACCCCGAGAATCTTATATGCAGTTTATTAATCGATTAAAACAAGCCTTGGAGCGCCAAATAGATAACGTAGACGCGCGAGAGATTTTATTGTTAAAATTAGCGGTTGAAAATGCTAATGCCGATTGTAAAAAACTACTCAAATCCATGCCAAATCCAAATCCAACATTAGTAGAAATGGTAGAAGCTTGCAATAGGATTGGCACAGTAGATCATAAGTTTGAAGCCATGGCTGCTGCCTTCGCTGCCATGCGTGGCCCCACAGGGCCCGGGAATTGTTTTGGCTGCGGTAAACCTGGTCACTTAAAAAAGAATTGCCTCGCTACCAATGGTGGAGCCAGGCCCTCAGCTCCAGGGATCTGCCCTAGGTGCCGGAAAGGGCGTCATTACGCTAATCAGTGTCGGTCCAAGTATGACTTCCAGGGACAACTAATACAGGGAAACCGATCACGGAGCGCGGGGCAGCGGCGCGCGCAGACACAAGTTCCGCAACCAACGTTCCAGCCTCCGCGGAGAGAAGCGGCTGTGCCCCAAGTCTTTGCCCAGCAACAGCAGGAAGCGCCGGCCTGGACCTGGCAACCGCCCACACAGTAACGTTACTTGATTCTTCTGTACATTTACTGTCCACTAATTTTCGGGTCCCTTACCCCCTAAGACACAAGCATTGTTGTTAGGAAGATCATCTACAACTCTGACGGGACTTTTTGTGTTACCGGGAGTCATTGACTCAGACAGTATCGATGAAATCAAGATCATGGCATGGACCCCGTTTCCCCCTTGTACTGTCCCGAAGGGTAGCCGCATTGCACAGTTGATATTAATCCCTAAAGAAGTGTGTCCTTTTGTCCCCAACCAGCCTCGTCAGCAGAGACAGGGAAGTTTTGGATCTACGGGGGATCCACAGATCTTGTGGGTACAGGCTATCTCACAAAAACGGCCTGTATGTCGATGTACCCTTATCCGTGGGGGCCAGCAAGTAGTGCTGAGCGGGATTATTGATACCGGGGCCGATGTAACAGTCATCTCTCAGGCTAAATGGCCACCACAATGGCCTTTAGCTAATGTTTCTCAAACACTGGCAGGAATTGGAGGGACCGGGAGTAGTCACCAAAGCTCAGACCTAATCCAGATTCAGGGTCCGGAAGGACACATAGCCTCTGTTAAACCCTTTGTGTTGCCCGTTCCTATGATCTTATGGGGGCATGATGTACTATCACAGTGGGGAATGTCCATTCAGACACATTTTTAGACGGGGCCATTGAGGTGTGAAACCGCTCAAAAGGAAGCAGTCTTTGAGAAATAGGGAGTTAAAACGTAAGCGGGGTTCCTTCTTTGAATCCCCTATCTCTCAGCAAGGTCAACAACACTGTTTCGAAATTATCTAAGAGAACAGGACATGTTGGCAGAAAAGAACACTCAGCTCCGACCTTGCCAAGCACACCAGGAAGCCACCCAAATTAGGAAGAGTTCAGAAGATTAACCAGAGGAAGACTCACAAGACAACCCCCCACCCTGATGAAGGCACCGGAACTCCCACCAGATGACTCCCCAAAAATGGAAGACTCCGCCTATATGTGAATATGCATGTAAAGATAAGAATATGCGTGTAAAAATGATGTAACCTGCACTCAAACTTGTATAAAAAGCTGCACTGATTACTAACCGGCGGAACTCTGGGTCCAGGGTTGGCCTGGAGAGAGTTCCCCAACGCGTTGTAATAAATACCTCCTGCTTATGGACTTGAAAACTTAGTCTCTGAGCAGTTTCTATTTCGCCTTTTGGGGCAAATTTGGCATCAGGTGCGCGACACCCTAAAATTAACTTGGGAAACTGATACCCCAGTTTGGGTTGATCAATGGCCCCTACCACTGGAAAAGCTTCGCGCTCTCCAAGAACTGGTTACAGAACAGTCATTAAAAGGACACATTGTGCCGTCCACCAGTCCGTGGAATTCCCCTGTCTTTGTTATCAAAAAACAATCTGGTAAGTGGCGCCTGCTCCACGACCTCAGAAAAATTAATGATGCTATGGAGGAC